>JAODAL010020143.1:0-70207 GCA_025379985.1 Phyllomedusa bahiana | reverse complement strand
TTTTTTTTTGGGTATTTTTTTAAAATTTTTTTTTTGTTTTTTTATTTTTCTTTTTTTTTTTTTTTTTTTTTTTTATTTTTTTTTTTTTTTTTTTTATTTTTTTTTTTTTTTTTTTTTTTTTTTTTTTTTTTTTTTTTTTTTTTTTTTTTTGGTTTTTTTTTTTTTTTTTTTTTTTTTTTTTTTTTTTTTTTTTGTTTTTTTTTTTTTTTTTTTTTTTTTTTTTTTTTTTTATTTTTTTTTTTTTTTTTTTTTAATTTTTTTTTTTTTTTTTTTTTTTTTTTTTTTATTTTTTTTTTTTTTTTTTTTTTTTTTTTTGGGGTTTTTTTCCCTTTTTTTTTTTAAATTTTTTTTTTAAAATTTTGGGTTTTTTGGTTGGGTTTTTTTTTTTTTTTTTTGGGGTGGGGGGGTTTTTTTGGTTTTTTAAAAATTTTTTTTTTTTTTTTTTTTTTTTTTTTTTTTTTTTTTTTTTTCTTTTTGGGCCTTTTTTAAAAAAAAGGGGGTTTTTTTTTTTTGGGTAAGTTTTCAAAGAGCGGCCAAATTTTTTAACCGCTTCCATTACGGCTTTTGCCCTTCCAAAAGGGGGTTCCTTAAAAACTTTTTATTAAACTACCCAAAAACCCCTGGTTTGTTTTCCCGACCCCGAAAAGGGTTCCCCCTTATTTTTTTGGGGGTAATGGGTTGGGCCCGGCGGAAATCGAATACAGCCTTAAAGGGACAAAATTGGTTTAGGTGGCTCCCCCCTTCTTAAGAAAAATTACCAAGGGGGCCCCCCTTTCCCCCTTTCAGAAAAGAGCCCTTTCCAAAAACCACTCTACGGGGCCCCCTTGAGTAAAAGAAAGGGCCCCTTTCGGACACTTGTTTTTCCCATAGCCCGGGTTTTCCCCCCGCATATTTGAGCTAATGGGAAAAACCCAAATTTAAATGACAAAAAAACCCTAATTTCGGGAAATTAAGGGGCCCTTTAAAAAAAACTCGGCCCTTCCCCTCGGTACCTTTTCCTTTTTCGGGGTCACCCCCTTTTAAAAAGTTTTTAACCTTTGAAAATTAATTAAATTGCATCCTCCTAATGGGATGGGGAGAGACTTCAGTTGGATAGGAGCATCAACATTGTTAAATAAAACGCCTCCCCCTTCTGTACTTGTTCCAAAACCCTATTATCCCAACCTTCTTTGCTGCCCTGGGTTTTAAATTTTTGGGGGAAAAAAACCCAATTAGATACCCTTCCCCGGGCCCTAAAGCCGAGGGGGTTAGCCCTACCGCTTTCACTATACTTCTTGCGGCACCCTGGCTCGGGTTTTGGATCCCTTTATAATTTACCTTCAAAATTGTGGGTCCCCCTGGAAACTTTACTGTATAAAAACCCGGTAGCGCATTGCCCTGGCCTCCCCGTTATTTGCCCAAAAAAAAAAATTTGTATAAGGATCCCCCCGGTGACCCAAGTTTTATCTTGTTTGCAGAAGGTTTTCCCTTCCCCAAAAGATCCTATTTAAAGCAGGGGCCCTTGTAAAAACCCTTAGCGGGAACCCGGCCATCCCCGGAACCATCACCTCGGCCTTCTTAAGCTATTGGGGGCAGTCCGTCCTCTTTTATTTTTAAGAAGGTTCTCAACGAAAAAATTCCCCCAAATCCCATCAAGAATCAGATGGCTCGCCATCGTGAGTTTTTCTCGGTTAAATTTTCTTCAATGAGGAGCCTTTGCCAGTGTGAGGCCCGACTCGTCTCCACAACCCCCCCTTGGCCCTTTGAAAAAATGGTGCATGCAGGACTCGTGGGGAAACATGCTATTCAAGAAAAATTTTAGTCTTTTTCAGCCAGCGATCGTGGATGGACCCCCTTTTAGGCAAGTGGGAAAAGGGAAAAAGGGGTGCCCCTTTTCAGCGAGGAATGGACAAAGGGGATTTTCCCTTTTCCCCAATATAGTCTCTGTGAAAGTGAGGAATGAACTATAAAATAGCGACACGTGGTAAGAGTTCCGGCCTTGTTACCTCCCCCTTTCCCCGGGGGGTCAATATTTGCTGGCTTGTAAGACGGGAAAATTTGGGGCCATGTCCCTGTTGGTGGAGCTGTGCGGGATTAGCCCTTTGGCTGCAAAAAACAGACCTCATAATCTTATCACAGGGATAAGTTCTCCAATTTGACCCGGTGTGCTGTTCCCCTTTCCCGGTACCCTTTTCCCCCTCGGGGGTAGGGCCCCCTCTTTCTCTTTCCTCTCCCGGCGCAAAATGATCACCGCGTTTATGGTTTTGGAACGGCTTCTGTAACCCCTTGGCTGCAGGAAATCCATATTACCGCATGGAGGGAAATGCGCAATGATTCCCCGAATTGGGAGACGCCCAACCCTTTAGATTGGGAAGATGGTTGTCTTTTGTCAGTGGACCGCTATAAAATCCTTTTCCTGTTTGAAGCATGTGCTCTCCCCTTCCCGACACTTGTGTTTAGGTTTTCTTTTTGCTTTCTTTTGCTGTCGGCGACTTTTTACAGGCCCCCGGACGGCCCCCCCCACCCCCGGTTTTTTTTACTTAGGTTATTCTTGTTCTATTTAAATTTTATGATGGTGTGCAGTGCAGCACCTTTGGCGATTTTAGGGTTACAACCTAAAAACTCCCAACAGTTTGGACCCTATCCACAGACGCCCTTCAGTCGGTCAGGTATTGTGGGGGGTAAATGTGGGGGTTGCCTGATCCAATAGCCCCCTTTTTTTACCATGTAAAACCCCTTTAAATACCGTCATGCAAAATGTTTAATTATTTTGGTGGATTTTTCAACTGCCGCTGTGGTAAACGTCCTTTTTTTTGATTTGATTTTAAGGGTTTTTCCTTTTTTGAATATAAAAAAAAAATTAAAAAAAAATTGGATGTTTTAAAAAAATCATGCCAAACCAAAATAGAAATGGTAGATGTTTTATTTTTTTTATTTGTTTGGATGACTATGTGTCTTGCACCAGAAATTTTTAAACTTTGAAAATGGCAAATTTTTCCAAATTTTCACAACATTTCGATATTTTTCACACCAAACAAAGATTTTATCGACCAAAATTAATTGCTAAATTAAAGCACAATGCTTCATGAGAAAATATTCTCTGAATCACATGGATAGGTAAAAGTATTGAAAAGTTATTCACAGATAAAGTAGCACATGTCATATTTGAAAAAAAGTACTTGGTCCTTAACTCCAAAACAGTCTTAGACCTTAAAGGGTTAATACCGAAAAGTTGTCTTTACAAACTTACGAATGACATCATATTATACCTTTTATAAATACGATACACATACGTATTTGTGCATGACCTGGGATGCAGTGATCAGTTTCTTAGAGCCACTTTGATATGGATGCAATATTCAGCATAATCCAGGCAGTACAAGCTCTTCAGCCCACAGACAAGTCCATAGTGTCCAATTCACAACGTTTCGGGGGATGGACACGCCCCCTTTGTCAAGCGTAAGCAGAACCATAAGGTAGCTCTATATATAGTGAATGGCATCACACCATAAGATATGACAAAACATCTAAAACACATATAACATGCAATGTTAAAATAAAAACAACTAATTCCCATATTAGATAAATTCATTTTACACCCGAGAGAGCCATCCATTGCCCTTATCGAATATGGGACTTTTAAGCTCAAGATGCACATCTGTGCATGCATAATTTCGCCTAAACTAATGCGGATACTTCAGGGTTAGTGATGACATCTCAGGGCTGATTCCTAAACTCTCTGGACGGAGGTGACAGACCAATTACTATTCTCTATTTTTAGGCATTCCAATGGCACTCCTCATTTAACCCCTTTGGGGACCGCGCCTCCAACTTGAAAATCCAAAAGACTTCACGTTGTAATAAACACACTTTAATTTGTTCAGAATCATTGCCCTCTACCTGTTCAAGTATGCACCATCTTAACTCACAGACATTATGCCTATATTCATAAAAATGTCTGGTCACAGAAGACTCGCAAACTTCTCCTTGGCTTCAGCCTCTCTGATACTCTCCTTCCTATCTAGACACCGATTCATTCTAGACTTATATGGCCGTAGCTGTGATCTGTGCTCATTCAATCTTAAACGTACAACCCGAGACGTTTGGTCAATATAAATCTTGCTGCACGGGCATTTCAATAAGTATATGACATTACTAGAGTTGCACGTAAAAAACCATGAACGAACATGGGATATCCTTGAGAAGGATGCGATATTCTATCTCCTATAATTATACCATTGTAGTTTTGACACGAGAGACATGGAAATGTTCCCTTTTTTGTGTGCAAAGAATTTGTTGACGCGTCTTACTTCTTTTTAGATCCAAGTGAATAATATAGTTTCCTATAGTTTTCCCTTTCTGATAGACAAGCTTAGGGTGTTCACAAAATAAATGACCGAAATTAGGGTCACTTTGCAGAATATGCCGGAATCTTAAAATAGTTTTCTTAATTAATTCTGCATGTCCTTCAAATGTCAAAACATATCCTAACCTCTGATCTTCCTTTTTATCCTTCTGTTTACGTACCTCTTCTCTAGTTTTTTTGACCAACTTCCAGGCCTATCCTAGTGATCTCATCTCTAAGATAACCCCTGTCAACAAATTTTTCAATGAGCATACGTCTATTCTTATCGTATTCGCTGTCTGAAGAACAAATACTCCTTGCTCTCATAAACTGTCCTTTAGGAATCCCTTTCAGGACATTTGGTGCATGTTGACTCTCAATGTGCAATAAGTTATTTTGATCGGTTTCCTTCATATACAGAGTACTCTGTGGTGAAATGCGCGCCGCAATTACGGTAATTCATTGCTCTTATAGAGAACTATGAATTACGCGTCCTCTCCCCGGGCGTACGATACGATCGTATTGTACACCCAGGGAGAGGATTGACATGTCAATTGTTTGAGGCGCTTATGGGCCGCTGACAATGCTTGTCTATGGGGCCGGCTCCGTGCTTTGGAATTAGGCGCTGATCAGCGTGTGTCCCAAAACACCTGGCGTATTGCGGCGCGTACAGTATGTGCCCCAATACGCAGTGTGAACATGCACTTAGACTTGTGGCCTAAAATAGGTAGTGACACAGGTTGCGTGATGATGCCACTAGAATACATTGCCTGCGCTGCTTTCTTGGGTAGGCTGGAGGCTCCTGAAGGCTCACTGCTCTGTAGTAGTTTTCGACTGTGTGTGCATCAAAAAGGGAAAAAAAAGAGCCTGAAGGGGCAGAGGGGGAAACAACAAGGTCAGGAACTGGTTAATAAGTGGCCGTGTGGATTTGTATCTAAAAACCCTCCATTAACAATGTTCACTGCTTGGTAATAGCCGCACAGTTCTTCAGGTGTTCACCTGCATATCCCGGGGGTGTTCCTATCTCACACATTGATGGCTAATGCATGTGGTCCCACCTCTGGACTCTGTACCTGTCTCAGGAAAGGGCCCCTGAAAGCAGGGGTGTAACTTTGGTTCAAAAAGTGGGGGGGACCAATTTTCCCTCTCATCCCCTATCCTTCTATCCCTCCCTCCTTCACTCGCCTTCCCTTTCGCTTCCCCTCCCTCCCGCCTTCTCTCCCCTCCTCTCCCTGCAGGGAAGCGGCCCCATCTATCCCAGCTGGGAGGTCTGAGGGAGTGCTGTGAGCTCCCCCAAAAGGTCCATGCGGAGTCCTTATGGCAAACACTTTTGGTGCAATCCGTAAGGTTATGAGTGGCTCTCTAAGTTTAGAGCCGGACTGAGACTAAAAAGCAGCCTTTGCAATGAAGCCGAACCAGCCCACCTCTAGATGGAAATAAAAAATGTTGTGCAATGCAGCAAATTTAACTTAACCCCTCCCATCCCCCATCACTACTTCATTAAATTTGTTATACACACAACAGAATGAGGAAAATAAAAGAACCTAATCTCACTGTAGTGCTTAGGAATCACTTATGTCACATTCTGTACCCCAAAATGTATTTTATTGCATAACATACAGCAGAAATTAATTATGTTACACATGAAAGCCACAGAAATTACATCACTGACTGCACCTTACAAATGACTTGCACATTGTACTCAAGAAATAATATAATTCACTGTACCCCAAAAATGTATTATATTACACACTGAACCCTTGAAATCCATTACATTATTCACTGTACTCTAGAGATTACATTACACTGTACCCCAGAGATTACATTACACACTGTACAACAGAGATTACATTACTCACCATACCCCATAGATTACTACATTACACACTGTACCCCAGAGATTACATCACACCATACCCGAGAGATTACACTACATTACTCACTGTACCCCAGAGATTATATTACACCATACCCCAGAGATAACATTACACCATACTCCAGAGATTACATTACACACTGTACCCCAGAGATTACATTACACCATATACCAGAGATTACATTACTCACTGTACCCCAGAGATTACATTACACCATACACCAGAGATTATATTACTCACTGTACCCCAGAGATTACATTACACCATACACCAGAGATTACATTACTCACTGTACCCTAGAGATTACTATATTACACACTGTACCCCAGAGATTAGATTACACACCATACCCTAAAGATTACATTACACTGTACCCCAGAGATTACATTACAGATTGTACCCCAGATATTACATTGTGCACCATACACCAGATATTATACTACTCATTGTACCCTAGAGATTACTACATTACCCACTGTACCCCAGAGATTACTACATTACTCACTGTACCCCAGAGATCAGTTTACACTCCGTACCCCAGATATTACTGCATGATTCACCGTACCCCAGAGATTACATTACACACTGTACCTCAGAGATTACATTACACACTGTACAACAGAGATTATATTATACCATACCCCAGAGATGATTACATTACACACTGTACCCCAGAGATTTCATTACACACTGTACCTCAGAGATTATATTACACACTGTACAACAGACATTATATTATAGCATACCCCAGAGATGATTACATTACACACTGTACCCCAGAGACTAACTACATTAGACAAGGTACCCCAGAAATTGTGTGCATATACATATATTGAACACAGACTACACACTTGGGGTGGGTTCACACAACGTTTTTCGGGACTGACAGTGTAGTTTGCTTGTTGGAAATTCAGCGCTTGCAAATGCAGAATTCCAATGAGCAAACAACCCAGGCTGATCGAGGCAGATTTCTACCTCCTATCTATTAGTGCATAAAACACCTTGAAGAAATCTGTGTAGGCGCTGACAGTACGTGCCGAAAATACTCAAGTAAAATCAGTGTCATCTAAACAGCGACACTGATTTTACATAGGGTATAATGTAAATCAGCTTCCTGCCGGATTGGACGCCGGTTCTGAGGCAGATCAGCACTGAATCCGCCCCAGAATCAGCATTCATATTTTCTACATGAATGTACCCTTAAGGTTTGTTCACACGGCGTATAGTGGGGTGTACTGTGCGCTCTGCTATATGCCGATTGTTTTCGAAGTACACGCTGGCCTGTCCACACTTCTAAAATGCTGCGGGGCCGACCAAATTTAATTTCATTTTCCCCGGCACGTAAGTGCAGAGAAGAAGTGACATGACTAGACACAAGGTTGCACAGTATATACACATCTCACATATACAGTACATACCTTACTCACATGCACACACAACATCTGGCACCCTTGTCCCCTCCTTACCTGTCTCCTGTAATCTTGTGCAGTTGGCATTCGGCAGGAGCTTCCCTTCTTCTCGATAGGGCTTAATAGGGAAGTGGTATCAATGGGGGGGAAAGATACAGCCCCTATACAGGGTGTGCTGGTCGTAGCAGCTTTGTGTTTTGGGAAAGCAGCCCCTGCGACCCCCTGCTCTACCAATGCGCTGTTCACCCTGCACTGACACGGGTGCCCCCCCAAGATGACAGAAATATAGGAGGCAAAGGGTTAACCTCTTTCCTATGTCTCTATCACCCCATTTACTGTTTTTCTCATTCCCCCCTAGGGATTTTTTTTTTGAAGGGTTAAAAAGTGGGGAGACCGTCCCCCGCCCAGGAAAAAGTGGGGGGGACCAGTCCCCTCTGTACCCCCCTAAAGTTACACCTATGCCTGAAAGTCTCTGTATAGATCGGAGAGTCAGTCATGCTTGCACGTGCGCACATCTCTTTATTCTGTTCAATGACACACTGGTCAACTGTACTCAGAACTCCTATAGAACAGAATGGAGAGTACCTCGCAAGTGTGACCGGCTCTCGTTCTGTATGGACACTATTGGGCGCCCATTCTGGGGACAGGTGCCATCTTAATGCGAGATGGGAACACCCCTGATTAAAAATCAATGTTGCAGGGTGCTGCAACAGTCCGCCAACATGGCAAATCATAAAGGTGCGGGAATTTTTTGTGTTTTCCCAAACCCTATTAGTTCTACTGAATGGAGCTAATTAACATCCAAAATTGTGGCAAACTCCACAGTAGTAGAAAGTAAAAAACACAACAGATTTCTTTCATATACTTTGCAGTCAAGTTTGCTCATGGGAAAATCCAACACAACTGTACCTTGAAAGCCTAAGGGCATGTTCACACAGCTTATTGCGGCGCATATAGTACACGCCGCAATACCGGGGTTGTTTTGGAAAACCATGCGCTGTCGGCGTAATTCCAACCCGGGGGACGTATTCCCCGTAACAATTGAATGTAAATTCTCCCCCCGCCGTACAATACGATGCGAAATGAAGCTTGAATTACCGTAATTGGGGTGGCATTTTCCGCATTTTAAACACAATCCCTGCAAAATTTCGCGGAAATTTTGGTGAGATAATAAGCCGTGTGAACATACCCTTAGCAGAAAAATGTGACAAAACCACAAGCTAATACATGTGGTTTAACAGCAGTTTTAGGCTGTGTTCACACTTGCCTTGTGGCATCCAACCTGACTAATTATTATTATTTACCCCCAGGGTGTACTACATGTAGTGCTTCTGTAGGTACAGATTAGTTGATTTTATTATTATGTTGTTAAATCTTTAGAATTGCTTTTACCTGTTTTCTTATAATGTAAAAGCCCCTGACTTGCACTTATAGAACCTATTTGTCTGCACCCTTAATCTGATTGAAACCCTTGTAAAGTATTAAACCCCTTTGGTGTCGTTACATAAAGGGGAATGTACGACCGTGCTCCTCGATCTCTTGTTGTCACTTTGGGCAGCACTCAGGAAAATGTGGGCCCAGGATCCTATGACCTGGTATCTGACAAGTCCACAGCGGGTTTTAATAGCATAAACATTTCATGGGGCGATGTCCCCCGGGCGTCCATAAAAATGGCCACAAATTTATTCACTGAACTGAGCATAGATCACTATACGCTTCTATTGTGCTCTAGGGTCTAGTTTACTAAACCCAGTGGACCATGTGGGTTCAGGGCTGATTGAGACCACAGTAAATGGGCCACTTGTCAGAAGATTTATCTTGAAGGACAGCTTTTTAGTTCCCTTATATTTTCTGTACAGATGAGTCACGGCAGTACTGGTTTGGGCAATAGTCCATGGGGATCCCTGTATGCTATAAATGACGCTAGTAACATTGTATTATTCAGCTGTAATTTGGACACTTTATATGTTTGTACAGTAACAGTGCAGCTGCACTATACATAATGTACAAGGAGCTTTGTATGCTAGAAAGCCGTTGATAAGTGTAACGGGAGAAGCCCATAAGTACTACTGACTAATGATAAATCATACTACATACTTCCAGAGATTAGTTAGGTAAAAACAGTGCCATAGGGAAAACTTTACATGCATTTTCTGCAGTATCTTGGATAAAAAAGAACAATTGATGAATTCTGTTGTACCCGTTTACACGGCACTGGACAAATACTGGTCGGTTTATTCGACTGGTATTTGTCCAGTTTTTGTGCCGTGCACATGGCCGCCGGGGGACGTCTTTTCTCCGAGATTAGCGGAGAAAAGTCCTCCCCCTTCCCATTGACATATTCATATTCCGTCCGAAAACCGGTCGGAAGAATGAACATGTTCAATGTTTTTCGGGCGGCCGGTGGTTTGAAAAACAGCTGGATGGAAAACCCCTGCAGTGGGGACTGCTGTACGGGTTTTCCATAGAAGCCCGGTGTGTTAGTTTGCGGCTGGTTTTTCAGAGGGTCTGCAAAACCACAAACCGTCTGAAAAACCGGTGCCGTGGGGACATTAGGCTATTTTCATAACTGCATCTCGCAGTCTTGCAGTGTCCACTCAAAACACTGCTCCTCAATGTATACCTCCAAGGTGTACCCATGACAAATACCTTAAATGCCAAGAAGTGGAATCCATCTTACATAGGGTCCCCCGAAAACGTTTTGAACTTTGCAGCATGGAATAGTGCAACAGACGCTGCTTTTCCATAAAGCATACCCTGATATACAGCTAAATGGAGGCCAAAATGCCTCTATCTGGCCTCCGTTGAGCAATAGGCAAATATATTAGAGTGTGAAAAGCATTCTAATAAAAAAATAAATAGATTTATGCCAATAAAGAAATACCTTTGGTAGCTGGCTGAATTTAGAGATGTTGAGGGCTTCATGAACATCAGTGTATGAAAATAAGGTATCAATATCCTGTTCTGTAGAAATGCACAATATATTTAAGGGGGATGGAAAAAAAATATTTAATTGGATGATCTAAAAAAAGGAAAAAAAACTAATACTTGTCTACCTGTCACTCCTGATCAGCTCCTCTCGCCTTCCATGTTCTCAATCTGACACGCTGGCTCGTGCTCCATTGTAAGTGAATGGCGCACAAGCCTCTTCTCTGTTTTTGGGACAAGAACCCAGAAGTCGAGATTAGGAGATCGCTGTGAGCTCCAGAGCGACAGCGGCGGGGGACTGCTACGTAAGTATTAGTTGTTTTGCTTTTTTGGACCACCATGGCCCAATGGAATATAAATTTCTTTTACTACCCAACCTTTTACTGGGAACCTGTGGAACTCTATATGTAGTCCTACATGCAGCTTGTTATAGGGCAGGACGACCTCATCAGATTGCTCTAAAGTTTTGTAGGAAAAGATTAAGTAGCATCTGCAACTCATTCACTTAAAGGGTATGTTCTTATTTTTTTGCGTATTTCGCCGCGAAATGCGCGCCACAATTACGGTAATCCATATCTCTCCATAAAGAGCTGTGGGTTACGTGTCGCCCCTGCCCCCGCTTAGTGCGATCGCGCCATGAACAATGCATATCAATGGGGCCGGCGCCGATCAGCGCGTGCTTCCAAAGCACCCGATGTATTGCGGCGCATACTATACATGACGCAATACACCGTGTGAACATACCCAAAGGGGTTGTCTCACTACATTGATTCAGCTTATCTCAGTTTTCTTGGTTTCATTTTGAATTCAGGGGCGTGTTTACTGGCTTCCACTAGGCTGCAGTAGAAGCAAGGTCTGTAGCTATAGTGACCAATGGAGGCAGCCTATCAGGAGAGATCAAACAGGTCTGCAGCTATAGCGACCTGAAAAGATGATGCAGCCCATACAAGAGGGGATATCTAGGAATAGGTAGGACATATTTTGCAAAGTGACTTGTTTATGCAAGATCTTTAACATAAAAAGCAATCCTTGTAGTGAGATATCCCCTTTAAATCTGTACTCATTAAGAGTCCCGTGGGTGGTTCTTTGGTGACTGAGAGCTATCTGTGTATGCACACTCATAGTTGAAGGCTAGCAGTAACCGATTAGGACTTTGAAGCTCAGAATCAACACAGGCTTAGATGAATAAATTTCACGTTCTACTTAAACTTTTCCCACAAAATTGCTACAACTTTGGACATACACTTTTTTCTCCCTAAAAACAGAGCTTGAACACAAGTACATCTTATAGTCATAATGTCGCTAAACTCGCTCTATATAGGACAGGTAACAGCTGTCAGTTACAGCTGGGATCTGCCTCTAACAGCTGGAATTGGAAATAAGGGCTTGTTCACACGGCGTTTTTATGATCCGTTTTACGGATCCGCAAGACTGATCAAACAATTGTCAGTGTGATTAACATTGAGTTGAATGGCAAAAGCGCATCGCTGTTCCCACGGGAGATCAGCGATGCGCTTTTGAGGGCTCTCCTGCGCTGCGCTTTTCGCATCCGCTTTAAGAATTGACATGTCAATTCTTATTGCGGTTTACGCAAGTGAAAGCCCATAGGAGATAATGGAATCCGCTTTTGGTACTTGTCCAAAAGCGCTCCACACTCCGGGCACGTATCAGCTGCGCTTTGCATCCTGAAAGTGGATGCGAAAAGCGCACTGGGAGGCTGGACGGGGATCGCTGGAGAGGTGTGCGGCGGCAGCGGGAGCGCAGGTGAGCAGCGGGAGCGGAGGTGAGCGGCGGCAGCGGGAGCGCAGATGAGCAGCGGGAGCGCAGGCGAGTGGCGGCAGCGCAGGTGAGCGGCGGTGACAGTTGAGGAGCTGCGGGGCTGACATATAGTGGAGGAGCTGCGGGTCTTTTAAATGAACGGAGGAGCGGGTCTTTTAAATGAACGGAGGAGCGGGGCTTTTAAATGAACGGAGGAGCGGGGCTTTTAAATGAACGGAGCTGCGGGGCTTTTAAATGAACGGAGCTGCGGGGCTTTTAAATGAACGGAGCTGCGGGGAGGGAGAGAGAGAGAGAGATTTTTTTTTTCTTCTTCTTCTTTCAAAAAACGCATCCGGAAAGCGGATGCGTAAACAGCAAGTGAAAAAAGGATCCAAATAAAGTATCCAATGCTGCGTTTTGCGGATCCGCTTTCCGGATCCGCTTTTCAAGTGCCAAAAACGGATCCGTAAAAAGGATCCAAAACGCCGTGTGAACAAGCCCTAACACTCCCAAAATTTCAACCCAGTAAAGTTTTGTGGTTAAGAGATAGTGCTGAGGCAGGGTGGAATGGGAAAGCCATTCTTGTCCATTATGCAATATATTACTTTTGGAGAATAGTGTCCAAGCAATTATTTCCCTAGTGTTCAGGGGGCTGAAAGTACAAGTGTAATTGTTTTTTTTTAATTATAACAAAAAATCAGTTCTAAGGGTGCTTTCAAGGGCTTTTTTTGGTGCGTTTTTGATGGTTTTTTGGTGCTATAATTGTTGACAAAAAGCATTAAAAAAAAGCACCAAAAACGCACCGTGTGAAAGCACCCTAAAAGGTAAAAACACTCTGCTTTTGCCATTTTACAAATAAAACAAATGTAAAACAGATGTGGTCAGGTTCACTTTAAGTGGTTGTAAACAGAGTTCTGGCTTTTTCATGGCTTCTGTATACCTTCCATATACAATCTGACCCCCCAAAAAAAAAATTGACCCGTGCTTGGTTTTTTTAAGTGGGAAAATTTCAACTTTTTTAACAGAAAAAACCATAAAAATTTTGTTGCGGGATTCATTTTTATGGTAAAAATTTGGAGTACTTCTCCATTGGAATGTAAAAGGCATCTGTATGTATTTATGATAGGAATTATATGTAGAATAAATGTTGTAGAAATATTGGGCAGTTAAACCAAAACCCCCCCGGGGAAAATATTTCACATAAACGTTTAAAAAAATTAAACAAAATAGGGCATAATTCCCAGTTTATGTTTCTCCCTTTTTTGCGGAAATGGATTTTTCCCTCTGTGGGGGGGGACTTAAATTTTACTTTTTTTAAAAAAATGCCCAAATGTATTTCTAGGGGCCATTTTAAAATCCCCTTTGGGGACTAAATCCCCCTTTACGGGCCTTTTATACATGGATTTTAAAACCCCAATTTTGGGGAAAGTTTTCCCTTTGGGACTGATTCAGTGTCCCCGGGGTGGGCCCTGTGCCATACTTAATTTTGGTTTAGTTATGAATACTGGGATACGTGGGACTTGCATGGAACATGCAGAGTAGATTATTGTGTTAGATTTTGGTCATTTTTATGTCCCGGTTATGAGACAGAATCAGGTTCCTGTGTTTTTTAAATTAACCTCTCTGTGTTTTCTTTAGCTGGATGTGCCCCCTTCTCATCAACAGCAAGTCGAGATTTTGCTTTCAATGCCCCGCAGACTATTTCCGCGGAAACCTGGCCCGGGGGAAACTATAAAATTTTTTAAAATTTTAAAGGTAAAAAGAATTTAAAAGTTACATTTTTTAAAATGAGAACAGGGGTTTAAAGGGAAATTTTTAAAGGCGATGAACGCACAAGTCAGTGTCACGCGCCCTCATAAAAACTGCTGGGCCCCCTTTGAGAGCCGTGACCCGGGCTTGTAAACCTTCTGCCCTTCTTTTTCTTTTCTAAGGGCCGAAAAAATTTGCTGGTTTTTCAAAAAAAAACACTTTAATGGTTGATGCTTAAAGCTGAGAAGTTTTTTCTATTTTAGTATCTGGTAGGATTGTATTTTGTAGGGGGAAACTTGTTTTTTACTATATTTGGGGTTTTTTTTTTTAAAAAAAAAAAATTCCCTGGTATTTTTGGGTTTGGTTTGCTTTTTTTCCCTTTTAAAAGGGGAGGGGTTTAATTTTTTTCCCCCCTTTTAAACCGAACGCCTAAAAAGTATTTAATGCCAAAAACATTTTTTTATTTTTTTATTTTTGGGTTTTCAACATTGAAAATTTTTTTTTTTTCAAGGGCGCGTTTTTATGGGAAATCTTTTTTTTTCGGGTTGAAACTTTAGGGGGAAATAGTTTAAGTTAATTAAAAAATAATTGCAGTTTTTAAATTGTTTTTTTTTTTTTTTTTTTACACCATTCACACTTAAAACTTTTTAGTTTTAAATTTCTACAGTTTATTCGGTTGTTGGATACCTAATAGGTTTTGGGTTTTTTTTTTGTGTGTAGTGTTTTCCCATAATTTTTTTATTTTAAAATTTTTATTTTTATTTTTTTTTTTTATTTATTTTTATACTTTTTATGTTTTTTACTTTTTTTTTTTTTAAATCCCATGAAGGGAGTACTGTGTTTCTTTTTTTTTTTTTACAAAATAAAATTATATACTTTATAATATGTTTTTAGTTGACTGGACGGTGATCGGGGCAGCACACGACGGGCCCGGGGGGCCACTCTAGTTTTCCCAGGCTGTTGTGCACCCGTTCGCCGGCTCTTTGGGTCAAGGGGGTTGTCCTAATCACCGGGAAACATCGCAGGGAAAACCGTTTGATTGCGTTTGCGGTGACAAAACTGGGCAATAAAAGGGGTTTTTTAAAGGCCCAGGGAGGGAGGTTTCCCCCGCTCCCGTGTTTGGGCAGGAGCTGGGCGGGAAACAGAGTGTTTTAGTACACCCCCGATTTAGGCTGCTGCAGCGCCGGGTCCGAAAATCCGATGTTTTCAGCAAGGAAAAAGACTCGCTGCGACGAATGCCTGAAATGCCCGCCGTCAAAACACGGTGGCCGGTCGTTAAGGAGTTAATAAAAGTTTTGTTTTAAACCCAAAGAAGGGGTTTAAAATAGAAACAAATAAAACTTCCCTTTTAAAACCTTCCCATTTCAATGCCAGATTTTGCCCCAGTATTTCCATGCTGGGGGATTTACATATATTGGTCACGTTACACTGGAACCAATCACTGAACTTGCTGTTTATGCAAGAAGAGATCCCTGAGGCCAGAGCCTGGCTGCAGTGGTAATGCAGTGGCGTAGCTAGAACTTTTGCCACCCAGGTTTGCTGTAAGTTTGCTGCCCTGTTTTACAGACCTTGCCCCACACTTCATGCCACACCTCTTTTTACAAGCCCCTCCTCACCTTTATAAAGCCACTGTCTAAAATAAACAACACTAAACACAAGCAAAAAACTAAAAGTGAAACCTCTAATCACATGGTCAGAGATAGGTGAGCACTCACTTTTACAATCAGGGACAAGTGTACGCTGCCATGATCCAAGCGCCGATATAACCACCAATACCGCCATGTAGAGACCACATAGTGATCAGACAGCAGCTCGGGTCGCCATCACATGACAGTGAATACAGCACCGATCCAATACAGAAGCAGAATAATTACTGACATCACAGGACACATATTCTCTGGTGAGTTGTCCATTCGACTCAGAACACCATGATGACTTTTCCTGGGCATGACCCGTTCCTGCAGAATTCACTACACAAACATCCTTTTCAGCACGTCCCTATCAATTTTTACCTCTGTACAAACCCCCCATCCATAGCACCCCAAATAGTAATAATGATCCCATTGTGCTTTTAACAGTAATAGTATATCAAGATGGCTGTAGGGCTACCATTTGTGCACCCAGCTTTAATCTTGTCTTGTGTCCCCATATTGTAGGTAAGCACACCCCCAAAATAGGTAGACAGATATGTGAAGCCCCTTTAATATAGGTATACCCCAATTATTCAGGTAAGTATATAAGTCTGCCATTAAGTAGGTGGGTAGATATATAGATCACCCATATACAGGCCTTTCAGAAGATAGTTAGGTATATAGGCCCCCAATTAAGTAATATTGACCCACTATTAAGTAGATAGGTGGTAATATTGACCTTCCATTAAATAGATAGGTATATTGGCCCTCCATGAGGGAGATATATAGGCCCACTGTAGGTAGGTATAGAGGCCCTTCATTAGGTAGGTAGGTAGTAATATTGCCCTCCTATTAAATAGGTAGGTATATAGGCCTACTGTAGATAGGTATAGAGGCCAGCCATTAAGTAGATAGGTATATAAGCCTCCATTAGGTAGATATATAGACCACCAGTAGATAGGTATATATGCCCACTGTAGATATAGAGGTTCCCTGTATGTAGATAGGTATATAGGCCATCTGTAGGTTGCTATATATGACCCTCTGCAGATAGGTAGGAATATGTTTCCTCTGTATGTAGATAGTTAGGTTTATGCCCCCTTGTTGATAGATAGGTAGGCATATGCCCCCGTAGGAAGATTGGTAGGTATATATGCCCCATGAAGATAGGTAAGTATCTATGCCCCTTTAGGTCGGTATGTATATAAATAAGTTGGTATATATACCCACTCTAGGTAGCTAGGTTGATATATAGGCCCCTCTTACTGATTAAAAAAATAAATTATCACCTCTCCTCGTTCCCCCACCAAGCAGCTAGCTCCAGGAAAGTGTGTCCGGTGTGAGTGGCGAAGCTGCTCACAGCATCTCCTAGACCAGAAGGCTAGGGCCTAAGTCCTAGGATTTCGGGCTACAAGACACAGCGGTGCAGGAGGTGTGATAACATTGCTGTATCATGCTTCCTGTGCTGTTTACTCCCGTAAGCCATAGGCCAGCCTCCAATTCACAGGAGTAGTCAGTTGGCGGGGCAGGGAGCAGATATCTATTGGCTTCCTGTTCCGCCAAAGTTTTCAAATGTTACAGATACAGTGGGTCTGGGCCTGCACACTGACCTGCTGCCCGGACCTGCCACTGGTGACGTGTGCCGCCCGGGGAGGACCACTCGCCTTCCTCTTTCCTACACCTCTGGTGTCATGTGACTGTTGAACATGACATCAATAAGGCTATATTCACACGGCTTAAAATGGGACGTATTTCAGTAGTGCGCGAATTACGGCTGGAATACGTCCCAGTCATTATGGTAATCCATAGTTCTAATAGAGAACTATGGATTACGTCTCCTCTCCCTGTTCGGCGAATCCGCCGTGGGGGGAGATAAGTGACAGGTCATTTACTAGCGGCGTATAAGCGCCGCTAGTAATGATAGTCTATGGGCCGGAGAGGTGCCGGCCCACCGCTCCTGCCACCACACCGCCCACGTCCACAGGGCGTAATTGCGGGGCGTAATTACGCCCCGCAAATAAACCGTGTGAACCCCGCCTAACAGAAAGCAGGGGCTGGGTCTCAAAGGTGAATTACATTTTTTCTTCTTATCCGCCCCCCTCCCCTCGACTTTTATTTAACAAATTCACAACCCCTTTAACTCTGACATTGTGTGAATGTAAAAACAAAACACAAGGCAGGGCGCCCCTAGTGCAGAGTGTTTGGACAGATGGATAATTCTTGGTCAGTATTGCACTAACCTGGTGATGTTGCGCAAGTCAGGAGGCGCCACTGTCCACAAGCCTATCAGTGGTAGGATCTGCAGCTGCCTCTCCTCCTTCTGTGCCGCCGCAAGTGGGCTCCGGAGTATAGATGTGGAAAATATATTAGTGCTAAAAAGCAACTACAAAATGAGGCATGTAAGGTCCTAAGACCACTTATTAAAACAAACAGAAGTTTAATTAGGACATAACAGAAGATAAAAAGTATACGGACTACGTGTTTTCTGGACCTGAGGAAACGCTGCTTAGCGAGAAACGCGTAGACTTAGCGCCTTATATACCTCATTTTGTAGTTGCTTTTTAGCACTAATATATTTTCCATAAATTATGTTCTTGAGGTTTTCTTAAAAGCATTATCTTGTGGTTTCATACATTAGCGGTGGCTGACTTTTCCGTTTATATTGTTTTTCATAATATAAATAAATTAAACAGCAGTAATAAAAAAATGCTGGCTATGTGTGGCAGCAGAGCCATTGAATGGGATTTTGTAAGAATCTGGCATATAGCATCAATTTTGCCTTCTCACAGCAGAAGGTTTACTATAGCTATATATCTTGTCTGAGAGATTAGGCCCCATCCACATTAAAGGGAACCTGTCACATAGGTGCTTGCTGAGGACAGAACAAGCTAGTGTCAGACCTGCTGTTTCCAGCGCTGTCTCCCTTATTCTGTAAGATGCTGGAGTTTTCGTGTATTTAATGCTCAAATCTGCAGTTTTCAGCCACAAAAGAGTCAAAGAGTCAGTTTTTTTCAAACCCCACCCACCTGAGGCTAGCCCCGCCCACCTCAAATGATAAACCTATTACTTTGAATAGGCAGGTATGTGAATAACTCAGTGGGTGTGGCTAACCTTTGGTGGGTGGGGCTGAAATGGAAGTAGATTATTCTGTCCTTGTGGGGGTCCAAATTAGCTTAAAAATAAAAAAAAGGTGCACCGAGAAAGAGATTACAACATGCCTTGATGATGTAAAAACACTTTCTACTTTTATTCACAAAATGACAGCTTTTTTATACTTTTGCAAATTAGTAGATAAGAAGCATCACATGTACCTCGCTGTGAGGGTCTATTGGTACGTCCTTATCTACAGACAGGGCCGGACTGGGAATAAAAATCAGCCCTGGCACAAAGCCCCCAGCAGCCCACATACAATATCCGCTTAAAAAATTTCCCTTGTTCTCACCTCGCCACTTTCTAAAATAAACTACACTATAAAGGTGCTTTCACATGGAGCATTGTTGGTGCATTTTTGATGTGTTTTTGGTGCATTTTTGTGCAGAAAGGCAGAGCAGTTAATGCTGTACATTTCTGCACAAAAAAAAGCATAAAAAAATGCACCAAAAGCGCTCTGTGTGAGAGCCCCCTACACACAAGCAAGAGAGAAAAAGTGGTGCAGAGAAACCCCTCATCACAGAGTCAGGTGTGCACTCGCTTTACAATCAGGGACAAGCCCACACTGACCCTACATAAACACCAGCATAACCTACAACCCCACCAATCACATCCCCAGTAGTCAGGTCACCATCACATGAATATAGCACTGACTCAACACAGAAGTAAAATGACCCCTGACAGCAGGGACTCACAGGAGACGTCATCTCTGATGGGAGTTGTTCTCTTCTCCTTTTATTCTGCATCTGGCCCAAACCTCCATGATGTCTTCCCTGATGAGTTGTTTCTTTCCATTTTTTCTCTGTCCGGTACAGCATGCAGTGTCTTCTTCTAGTGGTCACTACTCGTCCCTGTAGAATTTACCACAAATACATCTTAGACTCCTCTCTCTTCCAGCACTTTACTATCAATTCCCCAAACAGCGTATGTTAGACCCTAAAAATTAAAAATTAAAAAATGTCAGATAAGTGGCATGTAAATAGGTAGAACCCCATTAGGTAGGTAAACAGGGCCTTCCTCCATTAATTTGGTAGGTAGACAGGGCCTATCTCTGTAACTAGCCAGGTAGCAAGGGCTGTCCCAAGTAACTAGCCAGGTAGCTGGGGCTGCCCTCAGTAACTAGCCAGGTAGCTGGAGCTGCCCCCAGTAACTAGCCAGGTAGCTGGGGCTGCCCCCAGTAACTAGGCCAGGGAAGTGGGGCTGCCCCAGTAACTTAGCCAGGTAGCTGGGGCTTTCCCCCAGTAACAAGTAGGTAGCTGGGGCTGCCCCCAGTAACTAGCCAGGTAGCTGGGGCTGCCCCCAGTAAAATAGCAGGTAGCTGGGGGCTGCCCCATAACTAGCCAGGGAGCTGGGGCTTCTCCCAGTAACTAGCCAGGTAGCTGGGGCTTCTCCCAGTAACAAGTCAGGTAGTGGGGCTGCCCCCATTTAAATAGCAGGTAGGGGGCTGCCCCCAGTAACTAGCCAGGTAGCTGGGGCTGCCCCAGTAACTGCCAGGTAGCTGGGGCTGCCCCAGTAGCTAGCCAGGTAGCTGGGGCGCCCCCATTTTTTGGAACTAGCCAGGTAGTGGGGGGGCCCCCCAGTAACTAGCCAGGGAGCTGGGGCTGCCCCCAGTAACTAGCCAGGTAGCTGGGGCTGCCCCCATTAACTAGCCAGTTAGCTGGGGCTGCCCCCAGTAACTAGCCAGTTAGCTGGGGCTGCTCCGTGTAACTAGCCAGTTAGCTAGGGCTGCCCTCAGTAATTAGCCAGGTAGGGCCAGTAATTAGCAAGCAGGGCCAGTAAGTTTGCGGAGGGCCAGTAAGTAGCCAGGCAGGGCCAGTATGTAAGCAGGCAGGGCCAGTATATTGGCAGGCAGGACAGTATATAGGTAGGCAGGGCAGTATATAGCCAGGCAGGGCCAGTATATAGGCAGGGCCAGTATATAGCCAGGCAGGGCCAGTATATAGGCAGGGCCAGTATATAGGCAGACAGGGCAGTCTATAGCCAGGCAGGGTAGTATATAGCCAGGCAGGGCCAGTATATGGGTAGGCAGGGCAGTATATAGGTAGGCAGGGCAGTATATAGGCAGGCAGGGCAGTATATAGGTAGGCAGGCAGGGCAGTATATAGTCAGGCAGGGCCAGTATATAGGTAGGCAGGGACAGTATATAGGTAGGTAGACAGGGCAGTATATAGGTAGCAGGCAGGGCAGTATATAGGTAGCAGGCAGGGCTGATATATAGGTAGGCAGGGCAGTATATAGGTAGGTAGGCAGGGCAATATATAGGTAGGCAGGCAGGGCTGATATATAGGTAGGCAGGCAGGGCAGTATATAGGTAGCAGGCAGGTCTGATATATAGGTAGGCAGGGGCAGTATATAGGTAGGCAGGCAGGGCAGTATATAGGTAGCAGGCAGGGCTGATATATAGGTAGGCAGGGGAAGTATATAGGTAGGCAGGCAGGGCAGTATATAGGTAGAAGGCAGGGCTGATATATAGGTAGGCATCGGCAGTATATAGGTAGGCAGGCAGGGCAGTATATAGGTAGCAGGCAGGGCTAATATATAGGTAGGCAGGGCAGTATATAGGTAGGCAGGTAGGGCTGATATATAGGCAGGCAGGGCAGTATATAGGTAGGCAGGCAGGGCTGATATATAGGTAGGCAGGGGCAGTATATAGGCAGGCAGGGCAGTATATAGGTAGCAGGCAGGGCTGATATATAGGTAGGCAGGGGCAGTATATAGGTAGGCAGGCAGGGCAGTATATAGGTAGCAGGCAGGGCTGATATATAGGTAGGCAGGGCAGTATATAGGTAGGCAGGCAGGGCAGTATATAGGTAGCAGGCAGGGCTGATATATAGGTAGGCAGGGGCAGTATATAGGTAGGCAAGCAGGGCAGTATATATAGGTAGCAGGCAGGGCTGATATTTAGGTAGGCAG
Organism: Phyllomedusa bahiana; assembly: GCA_025379985.1. NCBI lineage: Eukaryota > Metazoa > Chordata > Amphibia > Anura > Hylidae > Phyllomedusa > Phyllomedusa bahiana. The sequence continues at coordinate 48,468 of JAODAL010020143.1, read as the reverse complement.
GGCAGTATATAGGTAGCAGGCAGGGCAGTATATAGGTAGCAGGCAGGGCTGATATACAGGTAGGCAGACGCAGTATATAGGTAGACAGGCAGGGCATTATATAGGTAGCAGGCAGGGCTGATATATAGGTAGGCAGGGCAGTATATAGGTAGCAGGCAGGGCTGATATATAGGTAGGCAGGGCAGTATATAGGTAGGTAGGGCTAGTAGTTTAAAAAAAAAAAAATAAAACCAATACATCGCGCGCTTTCCCCGCGGCCTCCTGGAAACTGAACAGACGGGATCAGTAGATCCCAACTGTTCAGCCTCGGCTGCTGCTTGCACCGTGCGGTGCAGGCGGCGGCCGTGATGGCTGCATGGCTGGGTCGGTGACCCGGCCGTGCAGCTGTGTGGCGAGGGGGGCCTGTCGGCCCCCTGGCACAGGGGTCCGATCGCAAATGCGACCATTGCGGCCTCTGTACGTGCCCCCGGCGGCACTCTGGGCCCGCCGGGGGGAAACACCGGCCCCCTCGGTGGGTGCTCCGAGCCGGCGCTGCAGCCCGCCGGGTAAATGCCTGGTTTGCCCTATGGGCAGTCCGGGCCTGTCTACAGACCACTCCTCACAGCTCAGGAATGTCTAAACACAGGGTGTAACTTCAGAAGAAGTGCCATCTTGGATTACATGGTGAATGTCTCTACAAACTACTACAGGCAGCCATTTTGTTAACACATTAGTGACAAGAGATATACATACAGCTTTTACATGCTGTATTACATAGGTATGTGCCTACTATATGTATATGTGAGGTATATACTAACTAATACATTAAAATGGAGACAAAAAGGATCACACATATATAGAACCTTTGTTCCCATCCATAACAGGGCTAACACCTGCTCATGAATAAGATTTGAGCATTAAATGCTCTTAAACTACAGCATCTTACAGAATAAGGGACACAGCACTGGAAACAGCATGTCTGACACTAGCTTGTTCTGCCCTCAGCGAGGGGGGCATAATCTATGTGACAGGTTCCCTTTAAGTTTACCTCTTCTGTCTGTGCTATCCATTGGGATACAGTGAAAAATGTATACCGGTGGATATTGTGGTGGGTCATGTCCTGTCAATTCTTGGTCCAAAAGACGCAGCAGGAGCCCTATTTTAAACTACAGGGTGCGATCCTGCTAAATCCAACACGTATCCAAACACGTAGCTGCGTGTTAGATACGTGATGGATCTGTTTTGGGTCCAATTGCTGCAGGAGTATGCTGATACATTACTAAGTATAAAAAGTGTAAAATATTTATCCTTCAATGGGATTAGAAAAAAAAGTAAAAAACATAAAAAATTGTAGAAAAAAATAAACAATAAAATAAAAATAAATGTTTACTAAAAAAAAATTGTGCATACAGTTCACACACACACACACAAAAAAACCTACACATATTAGATATGCACAAGACCGTAATCACCAGTATAAATAATCTAACAGGTTATTTAGTCTCAAATGTGAATGGTGTAAAAAGTACTTAAAAAACAAATACAGAAAAAGACTTTTTTTCATGTTCATTCTGCTAATTTCTTTTTAAAGAATTACACAGTAATTTACCGTATATACTGGAGTATAAGCCGAGTTTTTCAGCACAAAAAATGTGCTGAAAAATCCCCCCTCGGCTTATACTCAAGTCACTGTCAGCGCTCGGGCGCTGTGATGCATCGTGCGCCGACAGGGACGCTTCAGCTATACGCGACTCCTCAGGGAGCGCATATAACTGAAGGCCGAGTACAGCCGACCGCGTCCAGGCACTGCTGTGGTCCGTGCGCTGTCGGCTATCTCTTCACTTGTATGCGACTCCTCCGGAGCGCATACAGGGGAAGATACCACTGCGGTGCAGAGAGCGAGCGCTCCGTGCTCCGCAGTGGACTCCGGGAGTCTGCGGCCGCCTGGAGTTTCCGACACAGGCAGCGTGCGCGGCCTGATGTCATCACCCGCCTGTGCCGAGAAGATGGAGGAGAGCGCGTGGGAGGTGGAGCAGCAGGGGAAGCGAGGTAAGTGTTTTTTTTTTGTTTTAAAACCCTGTCTATACCTGCCTATAACCTGCTTAGGGGGACCTATAACTGCCTATAACCAGACTAGGGGAACTTATACCTGCCTATAGTCTGCCTAGGGGGACCTATGCATGCCTATAACGACCTATACCTGCCTATAACCTACCTAGGGGGACCTATACCTGCCTATAACCTGCCTTGGGGGACCCATACCTGCCTATCACCTGCCTATTGGGGCAATTACCTGCCTATAGCCTGCCTATGGGGTCATATAGCTGCCTTTACCTGCCTATCACGACCTATACCTGCCTATAACCTGCCTATGGGGGACATTAAACTGCCTATACATGCCTATAACCTGTCTACGGGGGACATTAAACTGCCTATACCAGCCTATATCTGCCTATGGGGGACATTAAACTTCCTATACCTGCCTATGGGGGACAGTAAACTGCCTATATCTGCCTATGTAATTCACCAGTAGCCGCTGCATTTTCCACCCTAGGCTTATACTCGAGTCAATAAGCTTTCCCGGTTTTTGTGGGAAAAGTAGGTGCCTCGGCTTATACTCGGGTCGGCTTATACGCGAGTATATACGGGTATATGTAAACTCAAACTAATACAAACAAGTCCTCATGCAACTGCATCTTTGGAAAGAAAATAAAAAGTTATGACTATTGAAACGCAAGAAACTAAAAATTTTGGCTGGTCATTAAGTTCTGTTCAGGCCTAGTGCTTAAAGAGAACTTGTCACACAGATTATACCTCCCTTGCTGAGGACAGCACAAGCTAGTGACAGACAGACAAATCTGGGCAATACACTACGTCGAAATCCCTAAAGAAGCACTTATGCTATCTATCATACATGAAAAAACTTTGAGACTCTCGGTTTCAATAAACATGATCCAGAACATGTTTAAAGCTGCCCAGACTATCAAAAGTGGTTCAAATCGGGCAGTCCTATCCTATCTTACCTCTCAATCGACCAATAGGGCCCCTCACTGGGTCAGCGACCCATTATTCAGAGAGAAAAAAATAAAAAAACACCCAACCTGAAAAAAACTCCCCTTCTTTTACAGCCGTGGGTGGGGGGGGGACAAAAACCCCAAAAAGGGAAGCACCCTTCCTTTCCATATGGGTTAAAATAAATGTACACCAAGTATAACGTATGTTTCTGCCCCAAAAACATTTCTGAAAAACTATAAAACCGGGGGCCCCACTGGCGGGTGGGCCACATGTAATTATACATGTACCAAAAAGGGGGGACCGCCGCCAGGGGGCACATTTTTTTTTTATTTTTTTCTTAAAAGGGAGGTCGGTGACCCATGAGGGCCTGATTGCCTCGATTGTGAGGTAAAAAATGATGGACTGCCGATTTTTGAGATACCACGTTGATAGTCGTTGGGAGCTTAAACATGTCTGATCTGATATGTGACCGAGAGTCTCAAAGTTTTTTCATGTATGTAGTTAGCATAAGTGCTTCTTTAGGGATTTCGACCGTAGTGTATTGCCCTTTTTTTGCAGAAATGTGCCGCTGCGGCGGTTTGTGTGTACATGTATAATTAATGTGTGCCGCAGCCCTGCCAGGGGCACCCAGTTTTCTCGTTTGGGAGATAAAAAAGGGATGGGAAACCCCCGATTTGAGACCACGTTGATTCTGGGCTTCTTTAACAGTTCTGATCATGATATGTGAACCGAGAGTCTCAAAGTTTTTTCATGTATGATAGACAGACAAATCAGCACAAGTGAAAAACATCTCACCCTTCATTAATGACACAGTAACTCCACAGTGTTAAGATGGTTGTAATGCAGCGGGTTAGTGGATCCACTGGACCGCCGCGAGCGATGGTACTGACCACACCAGGGAATGGAGTCTAAGTGGGTCCTGGTTTTCACCATAGCCCGCCGCAAAGCGGGATGGACTTGCTGCGACGGGATTCCACCAGGTCGCTACCCCCGATGTGGCAGGCTTGCGGAGGTGGCCGAGGTGCCACGCGGTACAGAAAACAGTAGACAAGATCGGAGTCGAAGTCAGGCCAACAGGTCAGGGCAGGCAGCGAAGGTTCGGAGTTGAGGACATAAGCAGACAGGAACGGTACACAGAATAGGCAAACCGGAACAGGACGAGGCTTCCTCTCATAGGACTAGGGCGCTATTGATTCAGCAATGAGGTCCCAGAGGTGGAGCCCTTATATAGGAGACGCGGCCGGCAAAACCAATTACCGATGCGCTGTCCCTTTAAATTTGAGAGAACCAGCGCGCGCGCGCCCTAAGGATCGGGGCCACGTGCGCTGGCCCGCAGACAGTGACGGGGAAGCAGGAACGCGGACTGGTAAGTGGATGTGCCCGAGGGGGTGCGTGTGCCTGCGGACCGCACTGCCCGCCTCGAGCGCCAGCTGGGGCGCAGGGGAACGAGTGCGGGGCCACTCGTTACAGTACCCCCCTCTTTGATCCCCCCTCCTCCTGGCCTGAAAAAATCTCCTCAGCATTACTCGGTCCTCCGGCTCCCACGATCGGTCCTCGGGCCCGAACCCCTTCCAATCGATCCGGAAATAACGCTTCCCTCTGATTGTCTTCGTGGCCAAAATTTCCCTTACGGAAAAGACATCAGAGGTATCAGTCCGGGCAGGAGCAGACACCTTATGGGAAAATCTATTCAAAATGACAGGCTTAAGCAGGGAAACATGGAAGGAGTTTGGGATCCGCAATGTGGGGGGAAGTCGGAGTTTGTAGGCTGGGTTGATCTTTTTGAGGACTACAAATGGACCGAGGTAATGGGGACCTAGCTTATAACTGGGGATCTTCAAGCGAACGTTTCTAGAAGACAACCAGACCTTATCCACCAGAAGAAACGAAGGAGGAGGTCTGCGGAGCCTGTCCGCTCGCTTCTTGGTCTGGGCGGAGGCCTGTTGCAGGGCCTGCCGAGTGTCGCTCCAAATGGACTTGAGGTCGCGGACCAAGGAATCCACGGCAGGGACGTCCGAGGCCTCAGTCAGCGGGAGGGGTGGGCGGGGATGAAGGCCATAAACTACAAAAAATGGAGAAGCTCCCGCCGACTCCGAATCCAAAGAATTGTATGCAAATTCTGCCCAGGGTAACAAGCTGGACCAGTCATACTGCCGGGCAGACACAAAATGGCGTAGGTAGTTCTCCAAGATCTGATTTACCCTTACCACCTGCCCGTTAGTCTGGGGATGATAAGCTGAGGAAAAGTCCAGGTTCACTTTAAGCTGGGAACAGAGGGACCGCCAGAACCTGGACACAAACTGCACCCCACGATCGGACATGATATGCCGAGGAAGGCCATGTAAACGAAAGACATGCAAGAAGAAGAGGGTCGCAAGGCGAGGTGCAGAAGGCAGCCCTGGCAACGGTACAAAATGCGCCATCTTGGAGAAGCGATCCACAATAACCCAAATGACGGTGTTACCGGCAGAGGGTGGAAGATCAGTAATGAAGTACAATGCAATATGGGACCAAGGGAGGTTAGAGATGGGCAGAGGTTGCAGCAGCCCCGCAGGCCTGAAGTGGGAAGCTTTGTTGCGAGCACAGGAAGAGCAGGATCCGACAAAGTCCTTAACATCCTTGACTAAGTCTGGCCACCAATAGTAGCGGGCGATCAACTGCCCGGTCTTAGGGAACCCCCGGGTTCCCGGGCAGCCTTTGAGAGCAATAAACCCCAATTCAGGACTCTCCTACGAAGCGCTGGGTGCACGTTAAGTCTTGTCAGGGGGTACCTGTCGGAGATCCACAGGGGCTACGGTGATCAGGCAGTCAGGAGGAATGATGTGACTAGGTGGAGACTCTTCACCCAAAACGTTGGAGGCACGTGATAGGGCATCAGCTTTAATGTTCTTTTCTGCTGGACGGAAGTGAATCACAAAGTCGAACCGTGAGAAGAACAGGGAACAGCGGGCCTGCCTGGGATTAAGACGCTGAGCCGTTTGTAGGTACGCCAGATTTTTGTGATCCGAATAAATAGTTATCGGATGACGAGCCCCCTCCAACAGATTACGCCATTCCTTGAGGGCTAGCTTAATGGCCAGCAATTCACGGTCTCCAATGGTGTAGTTTTTCTCGGCCGGGAAGAATGTTTTTGAGAAAAAAAACACAAGTAACGATCTTGCCCTTAGGTCCCGCTGAGAAAGTACTGCCCTGCTCCCACCGAAGAAGCGTCGGACCACTAGGAAGAAAGGTTTTTGATGTCTTTGGGTTGCGACAGGACTGGGGCAGAAGCGAATGCCGCCTTGAGCTGGGTGAATGCCTCTTCGGCTGCCTGTGACCATTGCTTCGGATTCCCAGTCCTCCTCATGAGGGCCACCATAGTGGCCACCAGCGTAGAAGAATGGGGAATAAATTGACGATAGTAATTGGCAAACCCCAGGAAGCGCTGGATGGCCCGAAGGCTGACTGGACGAGGCCACTTCAGAACAGCAGACAATTTGGCTGGGTCCATTTGAAGTTCCTTGGCAGAAATTATGTATCCAAGGAAAGGCAGACTGGTCTGATGGAACTGGCACTTCTTCAGCTTGGCATAGAGATGATTTTCTCGGTAGACGACTAAGGGACCTGCGCACATGGAGACGATGGGACTTGGCATCCAGAGAAAAGACCAAAATGCCATCCAGGTACACAATGACACAGGAGTATAGAAGATCCCGAAAAATCTCGTTAACGAAGCCCTGGAATATGGCAGGAGCATTACAGAGACCGAACGGCATAACTAAGTATTCAAAATGCCCATCTCGGGTGTTAAATGCTGTTTTCCACTCGTCGCCCTCTCGGATGCGGATGAGGTTATAGGCTCCTCGCAGGTCCAATTTGGAGAAAACTTGGCCCCTCGAGGGCGGTCGAAGAGTTTGGTGATGAGGGGCAGCGGGTAGCGGTTTTTCACAGTAATCTTATTAAGGCCACGGTAGTCTATGCAGGGTCGAAGCGAGCCATCCTTTTTCTCCACAAAGAAGAAGCCGGCGCCCCGCCGGGGAAGAGGGACTTACGGATGAATCCTTTCCTGAGATTCTCCGTATATAAATCCCCACATGGCCTTGGTTTCTGTCACGGAGAGTGGATAGACCCTGCCCCACGGAGGGCTTGTGCCGGGCAGGAGATCTATCGGGCAGTCATAGGGACGGTGAGGAGGCAAGGTTTCGGCCTGTGTTTCGGAGAAGACATTGGCGAAGTCCTGGTACTCGGCCAACAACCCTGGCAGGGGTTTAGAGGGCGCCGGCAGTGGAGTGGGACGCACCGGGCGAGGTGTCACCAGACAACGGAACTGGCAATCTTGTCCCCAACGTGTGACTTCGCCAGTCTTCCAGTCCAGAACAGGTGCGTGTTGCTGGCAAGCCCAGCAGGACTGCCGACGAGAAGTAGGGCAGCACATAGAACGAGATCCTCTCAGAATGCAGCGCCCCTATGCGCATAGAAACAGGCTCCGTGCGACAACGGATGGTATCGCGCAGGATCTCACCAGCAGTTTCTCGAGGCGAACCATCGGGAGCCGAATTTTTGATACCAGGACGGCATCCATGAAATTCCCGGCAGAACCGGAATCCAAGAAGTCAGGAACTTGGACACGCGATCCAGAATTCGAAACGAACTGCACCAGCATGGTGAGACATGGAGAGAGAATTTTCACACATAGGGACGCCTCTCCCACATGGCCTAGGTGCGAGCGTTCCCGAATGTGGGCGAAGCGGACAGTCTCGCTGAAAGTGATCTGCACTGGCACAGTAAAGACAGAGATTTTCTGCGCGGCGACGGGATAGCTCCTGTTCCGAGAGATGAACATGGTCCACTTGCATGGGCTCATCACCAGATTGCTGAGGGAGAGGCAGAGGAGGCTTTTGGAAGACCGGAGCCAGACGAGGAAACCGATGAGGCCTGGCGAAGCTCTTCCTGCCTTTCGGTGAAACGCACGTCAATGCGTGTGGCCTGATGGATCAAGCCAGACAGAGATGCTGGGAGGTCCCTCGCTGCCAAGGTGTCCTTAACCCTGCTAGAGAGGCCCTTCTTGAAGGTGGCGCAGAGGGCGGCCTCATTCCAGGTTAATTCCGAGGACAGGAATTGAATGGCGTAATCCCCCACCGAGGAGTCCCCCTGGCGCCCGATTCAGGAGAGCAGTCTCAGCGGAGACGCCCACCGCGCCGGTTCCTTGAAGACGCCCGGGAACTCCCTAAAAGAAGGTCGGTAGAGCGCTCCCCACAGGGTCCCCCCTGGCCCAGCGGGGTGTCGCCCAGGCCAGAGCCGTTCCCGAGCGCAGACTGAGGACGAAGGCCATTTTCGCCCGTTCAGACGGGAACTGATCGGCCATCAGTTCCACGTGCATGGAGCACTGCATAATAAAAACCTCGGCAGAGCTTCGGGTCCCATAAACTTCGAGAGGGGAGACAGTCGTCGCTTGGGTCCCACAGAGGCAGGAGAGACGGCTGGTGCAGGAACGGGTGGAGGCGGTGAGGGAGATTGCCGCTGTGAGGCAATAAGCTGTTGCAACATGACTGTCAGTTGATCCAACTGTTGGGCCAGCTGCTGAGATTGCTGGGTAACGATGGACGTCAGGTCCTCCACGCTGGGCAACGGCACCTTGGCGGGATCCATGGCCGAATCCAACTGTAATGCAGCGGGGTAGTGGATCCACTGGACCACCGCGAGCGATGGTACTGACCACACCAGGGAGCGGAGTCTAAGTGGGTCCCGGTTTTCACCAAAGCCCGCTGCAAAGCGGGATGGACTTGCTGTGGTGGGATTCCACCAGGTCGCTACCCTCGATGTGGCAGGCTTGCGGAAGCGGCCGAGGTGCCACGCGGTACAGAAAGCAGTAGATAAGATCGGAGTCGAGGTCAGGCCAACAGGTCGGGGCAGGCAGCGAAGGTTCGGAGTCGAGGCTTCCTCTCATAGGACAAGGGCACTATGGATTCGGCAATGAGGTCCCAGAGGTGGAGCCCTTAAATAGGAGCAGCGGGCGGCAAAACCAATTACTGGCGCGCTGTCCCTTTACATTTGAGAGAACCAGCGCACGCGCGCGAGCCCTAAGGATCGTGGCCGCGCGTGCCGGCCCGCAGACAGTGACGGGGAAGCAGGAACGCGGACTGGTAAGTGTTTGCGCCCGAGGGGGTGTGTGCGCACGCGGACCGCACCCCCCCGCCGCGGGCGCCAGCTGGGGCGCAAGGGAACGAGTTGCGGGGTCACTCGTTACAATGGTTAATTCTCCTGCACGGAAGGCTGCCGGTCAGCATCCAGACACATAAACTGCTGGTCAGCATTCCAGACACATAAACTTAGTGAGACCTGCTGTTCCCAGCACTGTGCCCCTTATTCTGTAAGATGCTATAGCTTTCGAGTATTTAATGTTCAAATCTGCAGTTTTCACCCAGAAAAGAGTCATGAAAAGAGTCTGATTTTATCCATGCCCCGCCCACATGTGGCTAGCCCCGCCCACCTCACAACTGATTAACCTATTATTTACTTTTATTACTTTGAATAGGTAGAAACGTGAATAACTGCCAGGTGGGCGGGGCTAGCCTTTGGTGTGTGGGGCTAACACCTACTCATGAATAAGATTTGAGCATTAAATGCTCTAAAACTCCTGCATCTGACAGAATAAGGGACACAGCTTTGGAAACAGCATGTCTGACACTAGCTTGTGCTGCCCTCAGCAAGGGGACATAACCTATGTGACAGGTTCCCTTTTAGGGGTTAAGAGACTTAGAGGCAATAGAGCGTAGCTAAAGACAGTCTTCGGAAATGTCGGTCTTTAATGAATTCTCCTCATAGTTATGATAAATAGTTCAGCTTTTGTGACCCTTTTTAAGTTGGCTTGAGACCAAGTGGATATTCCAGAACAGGAAACATTTGGTGGAGGTGATTGCTGCTTAGTGGATCAGGTTATTACATTTAAAGTTTGACCTACTTTTTCTCTCTTCATTATAGAAGTTTAATCAGAGTGCTTAGTAAAAGACATGAGCAATACAACTTTTTGTGTGTTTCTAGTTTAATTAGATTATGCATGTAATTATGAATGAAATACCAATCAAGCTACATTTTAATAGTAATCAATGCAGAAATTTAGTTCATTTTAAAGGGTTTACTTACTTTTTACTACAAACCTATTACCCTTTGCATTGTTACTGCATTGCAAAACTCCCTTTGCAGATATACAGATAATAAAATGCAGATATTTGGCTCTGGCCCTTAGTAGGTACAACATTGTTGTGACCCCGGTGCAGAGGGGAGGAGAAACAGGACAGCGTTGATTATGAATTTCTATGACTCTTTCCATTAGAGTCTATAAGCCATTTGTGGAAAAAACAAGCTACTTCAACAGGGGCTACAGTATCAGGACCCCGTGTGAGACTAACATGGCTGGTATAGTGCATTATGTCAACTGACACATTGGGCCACATGTATGAACCTGTTTAGGTCTAAAACTCACTTTATTGCCCATAGGTTACTATGGGCAAAAGAGCGAGTTTTAGACCTAAACAGGTTCATACATGTGCATAACTCCCAACTTTTAGAGATTGCAAAGAGGGACAACTCAGACCACACCTCCAACCACACCAAAACATGTGACATCACACCAAGACACACCTCTAACCACGGCCATAGACATACATGCCAACTCTTTTGTCCCAAAAAAGGACACATTTTCAAGATCACATTGAATCCAATGATGAAATATTAAAGGTGTTGTCTCATCTCAAAGTTTCATAGGATGCATGAATGAAATAATGCTGCTTTGCTCTGTCACTTCCTGGTCAAGCTGTCTGTAATTAGCATTTGAGCTCCATGTATTCTGTTTATTAGTCTAGATTAGCTAAATTACCTTCTCTGAGGACTGGAGAAGCTTCTGAGATAATTTAAACATTGAGTAATTAGTCTTTTGTCTCAAAGATCAGATAACACACAAGCTCTCACACTGCTGGCGCCAACCTGTGTAATGACTTTACTCCCTGCTATCAGATAGAACAAACAGCAGGTGATAAGGAGTACATAGGTCGGTCACTTGGATCACCTGAGAGCCCTCAGAAGGTGATAAAATCATTTGTAGCTCCTTAAAAAAAAAAAGTTGAACAAAATGTCTTCATTTAGTGTTCCCTACATTTTGAAAGCTAATCTTTGTAGTGAGACAACCCCTTTAAGTAAGTTGTTATGTAACATACAGCAGGGAAGCAATCAGATACTTTCTAAAGCACAGTAGTCAGGTTATTCACGCAAATCTGTTTCCCAAATGAAAATGAGGGACATTTGTAGAGCTAAGAGGGACAGAGGAACAAAGGTTAAAAATAGGGACTGTCCCTCCAAAATAGGGAGACTTGGGAGGTATGCATGTGACCCATTATGAGAAACCTGGTGCAGGAGTTTGGGTTAAGGATTGTGGGTAGAGGATACTAAGGGCAGACTTGGCACAGGACACTATTCCGTGACACAGGAATATATAGTATGTTTGTAATGAAATTATTTTATAAAATAATTCAACACTTGTTTAGATTGCAGGAGGAAAGTTGTAACCTGTGATTTTTGTAATTTGTTGGCAGGAATATGCACATTTTCCAGGCTAATGTAACATTTCAGTTTTCGGCACTAGTATATATAGCCCAATTATATTTTTTTATTACATCCACTTTTTAAGAAGGAAAAATATTTACATTTATAGTGTTGTGCAACCTCGTCACATTTACAAATGAGACAATTAGGCTGCTAGCAAGTTCTGTAAAAAGTGCTCTGTAGCGTTATACTGAATATATTATACTGAATAGCATATTTATTTTAACAATTACAAGCTTGGTTGCAGCTTGCTATTAACTATCCTGTTTCATGTGGATGCCTCTGTGCAGCTGTTCCAGCTGGCATGTGGCGTTCTGTTATTCCTGCGTTACACTACAATAACCATGGGTAATATTTTTTAGGAAAAGGTGAAAGGAGGACAAACTATCCAGAACAAAGAAAAGCGTTTTCAAGAGTCTGTCTCTACTGTGCCTGGACCTGGTGCATATGATGTGCAGCTTGTAATGGATAGAGAAGAAAAGAGAACCTCTCCAAAACCTCAAAAAGTAAATCCTATTCTTATTACTATTGGGTGATAAGGGACTATTCACATTAGTATTTTCCATCAGGATAACAGTATTTTAATGGGAAGAAATGGAGCTGGTATATGTCAAAAAGCCTGAAACTTCACACAAAAAGATAAATCATAGATTTGTTGCAATGTTCTTAGAAAGTGATTCAACATAGCTGTCATGGCACTACTGTGAGCAGAAACGACTTATTCAGTGTGAATAGAACCTATATGATATGTTATTGATATGTAATTGTTATGAAATTTCAAGACTTATTTATTTACAGTAGGGAAAAAAAGTATTTAGTCAGCCAGCAATTGTGCAAGTTCTCCAACTTAAAAAGATGAGAGAGGCCTGTAATTGACATCATAGGTAGACCTCAACTATGAGAGACAAAATGAGAAAACAAATCCTGAAAATCACACTGTCTGATTTGGAAAGAATTTATTTGCAAATTATGGTGGAAAATAAGTATTTGGTCACAGCAAGATTTCTGTCTCTCTCAGACCTGTAACTTCTTCTTTAAGAGGCTCCTCTGTCCTCCACTCATTACCTGTAGTAATGGCTCCTGTTTGAACTTATCAGTATAAAAGACACCTGTCCACAACCTCAAACAGTCACACTCCAAACTCCACTATGGTGAAGACCAAAGAGCTGTCGAAGGACACCAGAAACAAAACTGTAGCCCTGCACCAGGCTGGGAAGACTGAATCTGCAATAAGCAAGCACTTCCCCACTGTATATTGCACTGTTATATTCACAGTGTTGTACGTATATTGCCACTATTCACATTGGTCCCGGTCACCACTGGACTCCTAATCTAAATTCCAGAATAACCTATCAATATGTTGGTGGAGTGTGGAGAAACCAGAGTACCCTTGGGAAACCCATCCAAACAGTGGGGGAACATACTGTACACATTCTTTGCGAATGTTGTCTTTGGTGGGACACCACTCTTGAGAAGAAGCAGTGCTTCCACTGAGCCACCAAGAACATTTGTCCAAAACATTAGTTTTTACTGCAAAAAATATTTTTTAATAGTAAGTAGGACAATCTGAACTCAGCAGCTGGTTCACATGGAAAATTTGCAGTATGTTATTTTAATATGATAAACCTTCGGTTATTATGAGACATGGGTAGTAGACAGTGATTGGTAATAACCTGACGGATGAATATGATCTAGCTTTGCTCCTCCACTCTTGTTCCCCGGTATTTTCCGTGGTCTAACAATGAAGAGACATCCTCCAAACTTCATCTTGAAAAATCAGAATTATCCTCTGTTTAATTTTGGCTCCCCAATAGTGTATCTGTAAATCTAATTGACGGTCCTGCAAATCCTTTTAGATTTATTCGATCAGGAGAAAGTTTAAATAAATGTTAAAAAAAACTTTGAGATTCTTAGTTCACACGTTTTGATCAAAAAATGTTTAAGCCACCCACGGCTTACAACGTGATCTCAAGGCGGGTGGTCCTACGCTATCTTTACCTATCAATAGAGTCAAATTCAGACTTCTCATTGGGTCAACCGACCTCCATTATCAAGAGAGAAAAATAAAAGACACCAACCTTGCAAACATGCTGCACTTATAACAGCCTGTGAAGGTGGGTGGGGTGCAAGAAACCAAAATGGAGGCATCCCTTCCTCCAGAATTTTTTTTTTTGTGCAGAACTATATGTTGTATTTGGCATATATTGCTTTTAATCTATATAGGGAGGAAGTGATGCCTCCATTTTGGTTTCTTGCACCCCGCACATCTTCACAGGCTGTTATAAGTGCAGCATGTTTGCAAGGTTGGTGTCTTTTATTTTTCTCTCTGGATAATGGAGGTCGGTTGACCCAATGAGAAGTCTGAATTTGGCTCTATTGAGAGGTAAAGATAGCGTAGGACCACCCGCCTTGAGATCACGTTGTAAGCCATGGGTGGCTTAAACATTTTTTGATCAAAACATGTGAACTAAGAATCTCAAAGTATGATTATGTATGATAGATAGCATATATGCTTCTTTGGAGGTTTCCATGTATTGTATAGCCCTAAATAAATGTTAACACTCATTTGGCTGCTGTGCAGTAGTTCTGTATTGTCTGGACTGCCTCTCATAGCTCTTACATGCCATCGGGGGTCAGTAGATGCTTATGCTGACAACTAATGATGCCAGTATTACAAAAAAAAAACACACTACACAGCAGTTTAAACAACAAAGAAATCCTGGGAGAGTGTATATTTAAAACATAACATTTATTATAATCTAATTAAAAATAGAAAAAATAGTGACCCGAGTATGAACCGAACAAAAAAATATACATAGTATGTAATGCCTATAGTGATGTCGGGATGCTGATATTGTCCCTATTGCATACCTAGACATCAGTCCAGACTATACCACACTACAGCATGGCATCAGTGGGCGGCCCAGACTACACCAGACTACTGAATGGCATCAGAAGGCGGTCCAGACTGCACTATATACTGCATGGCACAGGGGCAGCCCAGACTACACCAGACTACTGAATGGCATCAGAGGGCGGTCCAGACTGCACTAGACTACTGCATGGCATCAGGGGGCAGCCCAGACTACTGAATGGCATCAGAGGGCGGTCCAGACTGAACCAGACTCCTGCATGGTATGAGGGGACAGCCCAAACTGCGCCAGACCTATGCATGGTTCAGGGGGAAGTCCAGACTGAACCAGACTACTGCAAAGCCTCAGGGGTGGTCCAGACTGCACTATATACTGCATGGCACAGGGGCAGCCCAGACTACACCAGACTACTGAATGGCATCAGAAGGCGGTCCAGACTGCACTATATACTGCATGGCACAGGGGCAGCCCAGACTACACCAGACTACTGAATGGCATCAGAGGGCGGTCCAGACTGCACTATATACTGCATGGCACAGGGGCAGCCCAGACTATACCAGACTACTGAATGGCATCATAGGGCGGTCCAGGATGAAGCAGACTACTGCAAAGCATCAGGGGTGGTCCAGACTGCACTATATACTGCAAGGCACAGGGGCAGCCCAGACTACACCAGACTACTGAATGGCATCAGAGCGCGGTCCAGACTGAACCAGACTACTGCAAAGCATCAGGGGTGGTCCAGACTGCACTATATACTGCAAGGCATAGGGGCAGCCCAGACTACACCAGACTACTGAATGGCATCAGAGGGCGGTCCAGGATGAACCAGACTACTGCAAAGCATCAGGGGTGGACCAGACTGCACTATATACTGCATGGCACAAGGGCAGCCCAGACTACACCAGACTACTGAATGGCATCAGAGGGCGGTCCAGACTGAACCAGACTACTGCAAAGCATCAGGGGTGGTCCAGACTGCACTATATACTGCAAGGCACAGGGGCAGTCCAGGCTACACCAGACTACTGCAAAGCATCAGGGGTGGTCCAGACTGCACTATATACTGCATGGCACAGGGACAGCCCAGACTACACCAGACTACTGCATGATGTTGAGCTGTTTAATTTCATTATATTTCAGAATTCTACAGAAATCATGTGGATTTTTTTTTTTTAAGTCTGTACAGTATAAAGCAAAAGTAAAGGTAGCTGGCGTCTGTGATAAATTACTATGGCAGAGTCTGGATTTCAGATTTATCTTTATTTCTGAAACCTCTGAACTAAAAACAGTGAAGTATAGCTAAAGCTTTGGTGAACTCGCAGAGATTACCTACTTAGTTATTTGGCAAAGTGATATTCAGCAATTCTCTATTAAAAACTTGTAAGGAGGTTGAAGAACCCTTTAATAAATAAAGCATATGTACAACTGGTTTTCATTAAACATTTTGGACTGTTTGTGCTTTAAAGGGAACCTGTCACATAGATTATGCCACCCTTCCTGAGGACAGCACAAGCTAGTGACAGACCTGCTGTTTCCAAAAAAACACAGAGATGGGAACAGCACACGAAATTCCACAATCACTGAATAGTGATAAATGCAAAGTCCGTCCTAAGGTGAGTAAGCCCACAACTCACCAAGGGTCTACTCCAGAAAAAAGGGTTTTGGACGACAGCATCTTAAAAGCAGGAGTGAACTTTATTCCAAAGTGAAAAACACCATAGCAACGTTTCGGCCCGACAATACCAGGCCTTCTACAAGCAAGCATAGAATACCGAGTGAAAGTGCACATATATTAAGGGATACAACCATCCTCCCCCAATGCAGTTTAACCAATAACGTGACATAATTCTAAGCAATTAAATTGCACTTGTGAAAAGAAGACAATCATAGGTTAATACAGGATTCCTGTATATACAAACAACCAATTAAAACCTTCTTCCTTACTATTGTGAGAGTCCCAGCAGTGGATGCACATAATGGACATTCAATGTATCTCGGCGTGTCTCAAGATGAACTGCGCCTGTCCGGAAGTCAGCGCCGACGTGCCGTTCAAATTTTTTTGAAGGATCCTCTTCCATTCACCATTTTTTTTTTTTTTTTAGATTCTCTCCCCATTTAAATTAACATTGAACACACTTTATTATAATATTGATATTGCCTTTGATAGGTTTTGTCATTACGGAGATATATAGTATGGATAGGCGATATCCGAATAATCCGATTTATATGATATCAAATAGCCTTATAATAACTATCACAATTATCCTGCCATATGAGGTTTGGGGCATGCGCATTATTTTTCTCTCAAACAAAAGTGTGTATAGTCTCTGGATTTGAACGGCACGTTGGCGCTGACTTCCGGACAGGCCAATACTTACCTTTGAGGCCAGTATACCCGGCGCCTCTGAGTGTACTTAACGTGACTGCGCTGACTTCCGGACATGCGCAGTTCATCTTGAGACACGCCGAGATACATTGAATGTCCATTATGTGCATCCACTGCTGGGACTCTCACAATAGTAAGGAAGAAGGTTTTAATTGGGTGTTTGTATATGCAGGATTACTGTTTTAACCTATGATTGTCTTCTTTTCACAAGTGCAATTTAATTGCTTATAATTATGTCACCTTATTGGTTAAACTGCATTGAGGGAGGATCTTTGTATCACTTAATATATGTGCACATTCACTCTGTATTCAATGCTTGCTTGAAGAAGGCCATGTATTGACGGGTCGAAACATTGCTATGGTGTTTTTCACTTTGGAATAAAGTTCACTCCTGCTTTTAAGATGCTGTCGTCCAAAACCATTTTTTCTGGAGTAGACCTGCTGTTTCCAGCACTGTGCCCCTTATTCTGTAAGATGCTGTAGTTTTAGAGCATTTAATGCTCAAATCTGCAGTTTTCAGTCAGAAAAGAGTCAGTAAAAGAGTCTGTTTTTTTTCATGCCCTGCCCATCTGAGGCTAGCCCAGTCCATCTGAGGCTACCCCGCCCATATGAGGCTACCCCGCCCACCTCAACTGATAAACATATTACTTTTAATAAGTAGAAACATGTGAATAACTGCCAGGTGGATGGTGCTAGCATTTGGTGGGCGGAGCTAACACCTGCTCATGAATAAGATTTGAGGGGGTAAATGCTCTAAAACGACAGCATCTTACAGAATAAGGGACACAGCGCTGGAAACAACAGGTCTGACACTACCCTGTTCTGTCCTCAGCAAGGGGGGCATAACCTATGTGACAGGTTCCCTTTAAAGTTTGTGTGTGGTACAATACAGTACAGTGCCAGCTTCTGGATGCCATTCAGAGCTCGACCCCTTTGACAAACTCTCTGACAGCTCAGTCTGTAATAAACTTCTATAAAATACATACAATCCAGTACAAATGTCTTCAAGTGCCTGTAAGTTATATGTTTGGGATAAATATGTATCTTCCCCTGGATAGAAATAAAAAGGAACTAACATCAGGTAGACTAGCTGGCCATCTGCTCTGCTCCTGCCGTCAGTTCTCTCTGTTCCTAAGTTTATTCTCTTGATCTTTCTACCAGCAAAGAAGCAAATACAATAATAAGTATAAGAAAAATGCAGTTGTATGTAACTCCATCTACGTCTGTTTCTGTTTCTGCAAGTAAAGACATAATAAACTGCATTACTGCAACCTCTTTATTATCTGTAAGCACACTAGCCGTGGACGCGTATAGACAGTGCTAGGAGCCAACCTGCTGTGCTACGATACTTCAGCATTAAATCATTTAGTAGACAGAGACGCCTGGGCGTATCTGAGCTCCTCTATTAATAATGGAAATGTTGGTCACAATTATTTGATTCTTGTTGACTAATTATAATATTGTACATTCCTGGCAAGAGCTTGTGTAATTTAATCCTGGCTCCCATTAATCAGTTTATTTAATTCCAGCTAACATTAATCACTGTATTTGTCAGATGGAAATCTTTAGCTTTGCACTGTTATCATTGCTGAAGCAACTAAATGATGCAACTAAAATGTCATTGTATCTGAGGCCTGGTTCAGGTGTGTAATCCTTTCCCCAGTCATATAGATGTCCAAACAAATATGTGGACTAGATCATTATAAAAGCTTTTCTTTGTGTTCGGGTTTTTCAGATTTTTTTTTCTAAACTGGAAAAAAGGGGGTTTTTTGCCACGATCTCATTTATACCTCCTGTATCTACTTTCACTCTGTGGCCAAAGGGGGCGGGGGGTGATTTGTTTGAATTGCTACAGTGACTCGCAAGAGACATCACCAGGCCTTCCTCTCTCTACTCAAAGATAGGTCTGTTTTGTAAAGAGCGGGGGTCGTTACAATGTGCTCAAGGTAAAACTTTTGCCTCCAGGCACAAGGGCCCTTTGGGTTCATTTATTACTCTTTATCAATGCACATACCTGATTGGGGTTTCTTTTTTTTTTTTTTTCACTGTTTGCTAATTACGAAGGGAGTACGAGCACAGGAGTATAATACAGCACCTGGGGTTTGAACACTCAGTACTGTCTGGAGGATGATGATGTCGGGCCGTGGACCAAGATGAATGCTTCACCCGGGTTTGTATCCCCTGGAGACAAGCTTAAACAAGGGGACACTAAAGGAGCAGCAAAGAAAAAAAGGGTTTTCAAAATTGTTAATAAGGGAAAATGTGAAAATGTTTATTATTTAATTTACAAACTTCCCACGTCAATTTTACTTCGTGGCAATACCCCTTTAAATAACATTTCATACGGTTTATATTAGAATTGCTTCCGATGGAGTTGCCAGGTATATTTTGTGACTACTTATAGGTAGACCATTGTGTAATCCTTGGCACCGTGCCATCTTCAACTCCAATTTGCCATACACCTGACCAGTCCAATGTCATTCCATTTGCCATCTTGAGTACCTGCCACATCAACATAGCACCTGCCACTTACACCTTTTTTATGTTCATTACCTTTGTTTGATTATGGACTTCAGTGCTTTATAGTCCAAAACGTTGCTGCTATATCCGAGATTATGCTGCTATTTCCTAACGTATTTTTGCACAAAGGTGGCTTTATTACAGCTAATTGCAAGAGTTATACACATAGTACAGGTGGACTTTGAATTCATTATATTACTCTATGCATTGAATTTCTCTGGTGTGCTGTCTCTTTTCAAATGGTCTGTAGGATGCTAGACCATGCCGATGCTAAGGGGACCTTGGAGAGATGGGGCCCTGTCCTGATAGGTCCCATCTGCTTTGCTACTGGGTGGCAATAACCTGTGTAGGACTCCCCTCTCTAGAAGTTGGAAAACTACAATTTGGGGTAGAGAATTGGCCTGAAAGTAATGGAAAAGTCATGGAGGAGGAATTAATCACTAGGCTCTTCTGTCCTGGATGCCAAATCTGGTGCTACAGTAGGGCATCCACTGTCATGTTTGCTATGGGCCCCAATGTCTTCATTGCGCGTTGATCATGACCCTTCATATCTGCAGTCATGATAACATGACCTATGTTATAATTAACATAGTTAACATTTTGAAAGTTAGCTGTAGTGCCCATGGGTTGTTGATTTTGAATAGAAAACATTATTGGGGAAGAAAACCCAAACTTTTAATGTTAATAAAACATAAATGCCTTTCACTTTACAAACAGATAGCAAAAAGCCATCTGAAGAAACAGCAAAATGCTGGTGCCCCATCCATTCCAACACCAGGACAGGCCTTTGGCTATGAAGAAACTGCAGATGGTTCCCTCGTTAGACAAAGTCCGCCTGCCATGGACAATACACTGGGGCCTGCCTTCTACCATCCTGCAGATGTAAGTAGATGCCATTAATAATTCGATATGACCTGCCAGGTAACGTCTGGGAAGGGAAATGACAATTATGAACACATTTTTGCTCCGTAAAGTTCTTGGTACTCCTAAAGACCTGTTCCAACACTGGCTTTGAAAACCAACAAGATATTTATTGTAATAATAACTCATGTAATTTTTTGGGAAATGGGCGTTCTTGCCCTTAATTTTTTTACAAATATGATGTTTAAAATTTCATAAAAAACATTTCACAACATTGAACCTGCTTGCCATCTAGCTGCAAGCACATGATTTATCAGGCTTTTTAAGAAAACTTGGATTCACTTTGCGAAGGGCAGGGGTCATAACTATGGTCAGTGTCGGACTGAGCTATCTTAATCCACCAGAGGAATTTATTCATCCTCTATCTGTATAGGACATGTACATGACAGTCTTTGCACATGCACGGCTTGATATCTATCTGGTTATTGGTTCTAAAGTCAGCTCCAAATGAGGTTGTCTTCTGCTAGGCCTTCGGGGGCCCTTTAAAATATTAGTGGACTTTTTGTTCAGAGCTTGGGGCCCCCCAGAGAAACCCTGGGATTCGGTAGGGCCCTCTGACCCGCTTTTTTGATTTCTGAAAAGTGCTGGAGGGATAATTTAAAAGGTGGATTAGTGTTGGACTAGGGTGCTTGGGGCCCACCAGTGGAGTTGATTCTTGGGGCCCACCAGTGGAGTTGATTCTTGGGGCCCACCAGTGCAGTTGATTCTTGGAGCCCACCAGTGGAGCTGTTTCTTGAGCCCCACCAGTGGAGTTGGTTCTTAGGGCCCATCATTGGAGTTTATTTCTGGGGCCCGCCAGTGGAGCTGATTCTTGAGCCCCACCAGTGGAGTTGATTCTTGAGGCCCACCATTGGAGTTGATTCTTGGGGCCTACCCTAACCTACATGATGGAACATACTACACATGCCTCTTGCACTCTTCTTTTTCTACCTTTTTTCCAGGAAAGATGCCTTAAGTCTGCCATGGCCAGGAGCCCACAGGAGTTTTCTCCTGTCCCAATGTGAGCAAGTCCAAGATTGAGCCAGGAATCATATCCTTAAAACCTGTTCATTAAACCTCAAGCATGCAGTTGTATTATGGATCTGTGTTGTACGAATCTTTAAGTTAACACTTATATAGAGATTTTTTGGTTCATACCATATTGTGCCTCCTGTTTCAGCATACAGTGGCATGTTCCATTAAATCACAGAGTCATTCCTGGTAGCTCACAATATGCCCACAGCCAGGGCTGGGACAATGTGTTCTGGTGCCCTAGGCAAAAAAGGCATGTAGCGCCACATCCCTCCCCTCCCAATGTAAAATACAGCCCACTTCATACCTATTTGAGCCCCCTTTATGCCTGGGATAAAGTGGAGCCCAGGTGGTCACCTTCCCGTCATCCCAGCCCTGCCCACAGCTCTGTAATATATTCTCACATGAGCAGGGGTGCCAATAGGGCAGTACTGCCAGTACTCCTGTAAGGGGCCCTGATCAAAAAGGGGCTCGCTTATATAGTAAAAGATAGGTTCTAATAATGGATAGGGGGCCCATTTGCTTTGACTGTAAGGGGCCCTGCAATGGCTGATAGATGACTGATGACAGCCTTGCACATGAGGCCTGATGATTCTTGTACAGTATCCTATGAACAGAACTAATGTTTTTTCTACAAATATGTTATTGTAATGTGTAATGTGCTACCATCATTTAGATGTAATCAGTTTCTCATCACACAAGAGGCCCATGTTTACTCTCGCAGTTGACATCCATCTTCATTATAAAGTAGTAATTGCAGGCCCTCCTTTCTGCACACTTTATGCATCAGTATGATGGACCATACACTTCATATAAAGAACCTGGTGTCATTGGCACTCTCTTGTTGTTTTCTGTACTGTCTGAATTCCATAGAGGTTTGTTCTCAAGTGCTGTATGATAATGATTTCAGATCCACAGAGATTCCTATTTCAGAAGTAAACCCGTGCATTAATCAATGTGTAATTCCATCTATTTAAGACAGAAACCTCATTTGCATTGTCAGAGGACGCTCTGAAGCACAACATGGTAATGATAATGGTGATAATAGTTTCCTGACCTCATTTTCTTATAATGCATTTAAACTGAAATAAATATACTGAACTCATGTAGTTCATTAGCAGAGATTTTAATACATTAGGTCTAATGAACAATTGACTGGCACGATATTGACTTCCTATGGAAGAGAATAAGGCCCCATTACATCACATTTCCGCCATACGCTACAGGTGTTCAGTTTGGAGTGTAAGAGTGTATGGCTATGCTGCAGCATGTATCGAGTTACCTGTTTAACAGTATGTTAATAGAGATCTGTGACATGCGCCGAAACAGAATGTGAATAGGGCCTGAGTCTATCAACACGATTGGTTATTTGAAGGTAGTAGTATTGTGGCACGATGTTATAGTACATGTCACATCCCTTTTGGCAAACCACACTTTTTTCTCATGAAGTTACACCCTTTTGTTACATGTCTAAAATATGTAATAAATGGGGTACAAGGCATGTACAGTGCCTTGTGAAAGTATTCAGCCCCCTTGAACTTTTCAACCTTTTGCCACATTTCAGGCTTCAAACATAAAGATATAAAATTTAATTTTTTTTGTGAAGAATTAACAGCAAGTGGGACACAATTGTGAAGTGAAACAAAATTTATTGGATATTTTAAACTTTTGTAAAAAAAACAAACAAACTTAAAAGTGGGGTGTGCAATATTATTGGGTCCCTTTACTTTCAGTGCAGCAAAGTCACTCCAGAAGTGAGGATCTCTGAATGATCCAATGTTGTCCTAAATGACTGATGATGATAAATATAATCCACCTGTATGTAATCAAGTCTCCGTATAAATGCACCTGCTCTGTGATAGTCTCAGGGTTCTGTTTAAAGCGCAGAGAGCACCATGAAGACCAAGGAACACACCAGGCAGGTCCGTGATACTGTTGTGGAGAAGTTTAAAGCCAGATTTGGATACAAAAAGATTTCCCAAATGTTAAACATCCCAAGGAGCACTGTGCAAGTGATCATATTGAAATGGAAGGAGTATCAGACCACTGCAAATCTACCAAGACCCGGCCGACCCTCTAAACTTTCATCCCAAACAAGGAGAAGACTGATCAGAGATGCAGCCAAGAGGCTCATGATCACTCTGGATGAACTGCAGAGATCTACAGCTGAGGTGGGAGAGTCTGTCCATAGGGCAACATTCAGTCGTACACTGCGCAAATCTGGCCTTTATGGAAGAGTGGCAACAAGAGGCCATTTCTCAAATATATCCATAAAAAGTCTCGTTTAAAGTTGCCACAAGCCGCCTGGGAGACACCAAACATGTGGAAGAAGGTGCTCTGCTCTGATGAAACCAAAATCCAACTTTTTGGCGACAATGCAAAACGATAGGTTTGGCGTAAAAGCAACACAGCTCATCACCCTGGACACACCATCCCCACTGTCACACATGGTGGGGGCAGCATCATGGTTTGGGCCTGCTTTTCTTCAGCAGGGACAGGAAAGATGGTTAAAATTGATGGGAAGATGGATGGAGCCAAATACAGGACCATTCTGGAAGAAAACCTGTTGAAGTCTGCAAAAGACCTGAGACTGGGACGGAGATTTATCTTCCAACAAGACAATGATCCCAAACATAAAGCAAAGTCTACAATGGAAGGTTCACAAATAAACGTATCCAGGTGTTAGAATGGCCAAGTCACAGTCCAGACCTGAATCCAATCGAGAATCTGTGGAAAGAGCTGAAAACTGCTGTTCACAAACGCTCTCCATCCAACTTCACTGAGCACCAGCTGCTCACAAACGCTCTCCATCCAACCTCACTGAGCTCCAGCTGTTCACAAACGCTTTCCATCCAACCTCACTGAGCTCCAGCTGTTCACAAACGCTCTCCATCCAACCTCACTGAGCTCCGGCTGTTCACAAACGCTCTCCATCAACCTCATGAGCTCCACTGCTCACAAACGCTCTCCACCAACCTCACTGAGCTCCAGCTGCTCACAAACGCTCTCCATCCAACCTCACTGAGCTCCAGCTGTTCACAAACGTCTCCATCCAACCTCACTGAGCTCCAGCTGTTTTCCAAGGAAGAATGGGCAAGAATTTCAGTCTCTCGATGTGAAAACTGATAGAGACATACCCCAAGCGACTTGCAGCTGTAATCGCAGCAAAAGGTGGCGCTACAAAGTATTAACTTAAGGGGGCCGAATATTTTTGCACGTCCCACTTTTCATTATTTTTTTTTATGACAAAAGTTTAAAATATCCAATACATTTAGTTCCACTTCAAAATTGTGTCCCACTTGTTGTTGATTCTTCACAAAAAATAAATTTTTTAATCTTTATGTTTGAAGCCTGAAATGTGGCAAAAGGTTGAAAAGTTCAAGGGGGCCAAGTACTTTCTCAATGCACTGTACACCAGGTGCAAATGGTTCAGGTGTTATTACATTAGTGAATCTGCTCCATTGTGTCTAATTATTATTACCAATATAGCAAATTTTACTCCTCAAAAAAGAAAGAACCAAAAAATATATAAGAAAAACTTTATGAACCAAAAACAAAATATTAAAGCGGCAGTGCTGTAGTAACAATCACCCAAGGTAAGTATCCATAACCATGTTAGTTAATTCAAGTGTGAAGTATGTAATGCCAAGTACATGCAAGACCCAAAGTTACAAAACAATACCATAAAAAAACATATAACAGAAGCATCAAAAAAAGGAAAATACATATATGGTGTAAAGGGATACAGACCAAATGGATGCAAAGAAGAGACCCCAGTGCGTGTTTCACCGCTGGCTTTGTCAGGGGGTAAGTTCAATTAGTGTTATAGTGGTGCTTAAAATATGTCTGTTTTGCCTCAAGTTTAATTTTCAGTCATTCTTGGGATAATAATCATTCGTACCACAAAGGTAAGGAAGCCAGTGATAGACGTAGAGCGGCATCTATGAATTGGCCCCTGCCTTTTTTTGTCGTATATTGCCAGTTCTATAGATGTATGAACAGCGTATGGCCAAACTTGGCGCAATGTGCATCTGACGACACATTTTAATGCATCAAAGTTTGATGCAAAACTGCCATACAAAGTTTGGTGGATAACACTTTAATTCATACTATCGTATTATACACTCCTCTAGATCTATTTAGAACTGGTGTGTTGGCGCCAAGTTACAAAAATGGCGCATGCAAATTCATAGATGTCGCCCTTCGCTTCTCTTTTCATATAAACTCTCTTGCAGTTGCCAGTAACATAAGCAGTATTTTATATGGAGCATATATCTTACAATGCTTACTTACCTTTCCATCTCATCTGCCTGCAAACTTAGAGCTTGTTCACACATAGGAAGAGTTAAATAACCAGCTCACCGATATCAGACGAAGCCAGCACGGACCACACGGCTCATGTGAAGATTCAATATGCAAAGGAAAGAATGTCCAGCTGTGCTTGACTAAAGTATAATCCACGATTTATTCGCAGAGGAGTAAAAAAGACAGGAAAAACAAGTACCACTAACGCGTTTCAGGCCCAGTACATGTTGGCCCTTAGTTGTAGCATAGTAACATAACAGCACACGCTCACTTATATAATCACATTAGTTAATCAACAGGTGTTGCAATCAGTGGGCGTGTAAACGTCACAATAGACAACATTATTTACAAAAAGCAGTAGGAATAATCAAATAAATCATATTAATAATGCAATATTAAATCCTGCCTGCTATTTAAACCAAATGGCACCCTTGTTTTTAAAGTAAAAATCCAAAAAGATTCACAATTAAGAAGCCTGCGTCTACGATCACCTCCCCTCTCTGATACATTGACCCTTTCAATACCTTGTACCGAAAGGGTCTCTGTATTACCTCCATGATGAACAATGCAATGTTGGGACACAGCTGATGAGCCATGCATAATAGCGGCTTTGTTCACACATAGGGCAATATGTATGAAAAATGTCTAGGTCTAAGACTTCCTTTGTTGTCCGTAACAATCAATCAGAGCTCCCTTTTATTTTTTCAGAGCACTATATGAAATGAAAGGGGATCTCTGATTGGTTGCTATGGGCAACAAAGTAAGTCTTCCATTTAGACCACAGGTGTCAAACTCAAGGTCCGAGGGCCGAATTTTACCCACCACACTCTTTTTTATGTGGCTCCCGAGAGCTTACGGCCGTTTTGCGTATTAAGACGCTTTCTCAAGGCATGACGGGGAATTGTGTCATTTCCCAATTTAAATCCCCCTCCATACCTCTCACGTGACGGCACATTTCTCACATATCCTAACAAAGATTTATAAAAACGATGAGAGATCATTTCTCTCATTCAGTCCTAGCGGACTTAATGTCTCAGCTTTTGAAATCCATTTGGATTCACTTTGTAGCAGTTTAGTGTGAGTTTCACCTGTGCAAATTCTCTCTATACAGTCAAAACGAATTCTGGAGGTATCACCTCTGTGTATTTCTTGCATGTGATTAATAAATCTTGGTAGACCTTTTCCTGTCCTAATCGAATAAATATGTTCTTTAAAGGGGATCTGAGAGGGAGGGGGTGAGTAAGGAGTGAGGAATAAAGGAGCGTCTCAAAACTAAAGTGAAATAATAAACAGTACAACAGTGGATTCTCAATACAGCAAGACACAGCCTCATAGACTGCACTTTCTACCCGGTGCCTTAACAGCTCATTCATTTTGCCTGTCATCAGACAAGAAGTGTTTCACGCAAGCACGGCCTGTTAGCTCCTCTGGTCGTGTCTAGTGGAAGCTTTCAGGTAACTAAGGGGGATTGAGAAATGCTGTAGCTCTCAGAGTCTTCACTTTTTGTAACCACATATATTTAGAAAAGTGATTAAATACCCATTTTGGAGGATCCCACGTCAACATTACATGGTGGCAAAACCCCTTTAAGGGTGTGTTTACACGGCAAATACCAAATACTGGTCGGATTTCCTGACCAGTATTTAGTCTTTTTTTGGATTTGTCCACGCTTTGCGGATTCAACCCCCTCCCCCTTCACACCCAAAAACCGGGCAGAAGAAGGAACATTTTAGGACTGCCGGCGGTGTAAAAAAAAACTTCAGGTGGAAAATTTGTGCAGTGTGGACTGCTGCACGGATTTTCTATTGAAATCTATGGGAACGTTGCATGTCAGTTTTCAGACGGTTTGTAAAACCGCAAACCGTCTGAAAAACCGACCAGTAACCTGTGCGGTAGGGACAAGCTCCAATTCTTTTAAATAATGGCCGGATAGTTTTACTAATATAATAATATCCACAACTGCAGCATATCACATACACTACATAATTTGACCTACATGTTATGAACACCTTTACTCTATACTGTATTGGTCGTAAACAAATATTTTGATCCGTTACCATATTAGTACATAATTAGCAATTTCCACATCTGTGATTACCTGCTGGGACCAGGTTTTTTAGCCAATCACTACGTTTTTTCACTAATTTACTCCTATTTCAACTCGTAAATTTTGACACCTCCTAAATTTACTACAGGGGGATTACAAGTTTTTTCTCTCAAATCATTATCTGTCTGCTATATGCCAATTTTTTCTGATTGCACTTTTTATATAATCGGACAAATCACTATAATCAAAAGATAGTGAAACCTATTTATTTCAGTTTATTACGTTTTTTATATAATAGTTTTTTTTCTATCTTGTTTAATAGCTTTAGTAAATGCTTTCGAGAGCATTTAATACATAAATTAACAGATTTGTTTTGAGTATAGTTATTTGTACGATTATATAAAAAGTGCAATCAGAAAAAACTTGTAGATTTCAGAATTTTTCATTATGAGTGAGAGATCTAGGCTGCATCTTGCCCATGTACAATGGTATTCGTGCCATAGTGATAGAACAGGGGGCTGTTATAATGCTGCTGAACACAAGTTTTTAGGCCTGCTTTTTTCTATTGTAGTTGTAAATACCTATGCAAGATTGCTGTCCCCAGAGTAGCTACATTGTTAACAAAGAAGTGGTAAGGAACTGGCCCAACATAGACGGAAAGTGAGTGGTAGAGAAAAAAATCTATGTACGCCCCACTCCTGAAGATGGCACATGTCTATTGCCATCCAGTCATCCATCTACAAGTCTATAGGGAGCGCTTCTCCTAGAGAGCTGTAGCTAATCACGTAATAATTAGTAAAGCCCCACTACCTCCCGCTGTGAGATACACTGTGATTTCAGGAGGAATCTGGCATCTGGAAACTTAATTAGGATATTCAAATAAACAGGTTGTATTTGTCTTGTGGGAGAAAAAGAAGAGTGGCGTTGTGATTGGGGGTTCATTCAGGATGAAGCGTCTTTGTGGGGCTCAGGAGATAAAATCCATTTTACCTTTGAAGTCATTTCAGGTCATTAAAGTCTTTTTGAATAAGCCAATATTTCAGTTACCCTGTTTCCCCGAAAATAAGACAGTGTCTTATATTAATTTTTGCTCCTAAGGACGAGCTAAGACTTATTTTTAGGGGATGTCTTATTTTTCCATGAACAAGAATTCACATTTATTGTTGAACAAAAATCATCATGTATTAATATACGGTGTTGTAGTGATAAGCAGCCAAACTCTGAATTGCATAAAAAAATGCACTAGGTCTTATTTTCGGGGGATGTCTTATTTTAGGGGAAACAGGGTATTATGCTGATATATCTATTACATAGAGTCACGGACCTATCACCCCCCATTACCTCAATACTTGTGGTCTCCATTTTATTACTGTCTGAAGTGGCTTTCGTAGTCAGTCTCTATGGTGACTGACTTTAGTAGTCTCTATATTTACTATTTTGCCATAGGCAAACTTGCACTAAAACGTAACTTTTATTCTGTATAATACTAAACCTCTATACACACTATTAAAAACCTGATTTCTGACCTCTCAATTTATCCATTTCTAGTTGTGAAGGAATAACTCCTTTTCTATTATCAAATCTGGTGGAACCACACCTATCAACAGGGGAGTCTTATATATACAGTAATTTACTAACTCCAATAAGGGATCCAAAACATCCCACCAGGGCAGTCCTCCCTAATTCGATGGACATAAAACATATAAGGTCTCCTTGTCAGACCCTCTGCAGCGGGTGAGACTTGTAGAAAGAGATGAGATATCACAAATTAAAATGTCATCCCTGACCTCCCCAACATGTTTCACCAGCTAAACTGGCTTCATCAGGGGATAGAAGTCCGGACGTTTTAGTGCTTTACAGATTGAGAACTGTTAGAGTTCAAGTTTGCCTATGGCAAAATAGTAAATCTAGTGATTAAGAGTCACTCTTTGTTCTCTTGCTAGATTCCAATTTTTTTTTTTTCGGAGACTATTTGACTTTAGTAGTCTGTCTCTATGGTGAATTATCAACTTGGCAGGAAGCGTTATCAATAATTCTCCATCAGGATCGCAAGCTGTACAGCAGCTCCTTCTCATTATGGTAATGTGAAATCTGCATGGAATATGTTTTATGCAGAATAACTTATTCTGCTAAACTTTACTCAACATTCATAAAAAATTAAGAGAAAATACATTCATTAAAGTTGAGATGCAAGCTTAGTGCTGATGCTTTTTATTTGTTAATCTGTCTCTGGAGTTGTGTTCTTCTGGGTTGATGCGCTCTCTTATATGTATTATTTACTTATTTGTGATTTGTCTTTTTATCTGTCTCTTGATTTGTTTTTGTTACTGTTTTTTCTTAGGGTATGTTCACACCCCGTTTTCTAGATGCTTGTGTATTGTACCCCAAACGGACCCAAACACGTATCTAACAATATGCCGTGTGATTTATATTAGTTTCAATGTAAAACACAGATCTGCGTTCAGACGAGTGATCGCCGATGCGTGTTTTACATGCGTCTTTCTGATGCGTCTTTTGAATCCGTTCAAAGAATTGTCATGTCAATTTTTGATTCGTTTGAGGCAGCAGACGCCCTATTTAAAACTATAGGATGCGTTTCTGCTACACAGAAAATACATCCAAACAGGCACCACACTTTGGGTACATCTTTGGGTACGTTTTACGCAGCGCTTTTTAATCAGTTTTTTGGATTGAAAAACACTGTGTGAACATCCCCTAAGTAGTGTTTTATCTTCAGGATCACTAGGACAGACATCTTAAAGGGAAGGAGTCATAAAAATGACTTATTGTTTAACAAACATTTTTATGTTCAACACATTTTTTAAGAATTTTTGGTTATATTTTTTTTAAATTTTCCATATCACTTTCAATATTTTTTAATAATTCTTAAGTCGTGCAGTTTTCACTTTGGCCACTAAGCCTAATAATATTCTGACACTTCCTGTTACGTAGAGAAAGATTCTCAGTTGTCTGCTCATTATCAACACAAAGAGGGTCAAACTGAAAGGAGACACTAGTGTGAATAGATAACTCAGGATCCACCAGTCACAAGAGGAGATAGTCACAGTTCACCCTTTCACCTCCTTGCACAGTGATTTCTTCCCAGGTCACAGAGCATGACTAGAAAACTCTCCTATAGAAGTGAATGGGACTGAGTCAGTCTTAAGTCTCCTATGTGCATCAAACTACTGTAAAGCATCTCTCTGACTGCTGTTAAATTAGTGCAAACAAGGCCTAGTGGCCAAAGTGAAAACTGCAAGACTTAAAGGGGTTGTCTCACTACAAGGATTGCTTTATATGTTAAAGATGTTGCAAAAACAAGTCACTTTGCAATATATGTCCATTAAGAGTGTCCTACCTATTCTGAGATCACCTCCTGTATGGGCTGGATCAGCTATTCAGGTCGCTATAGCTACAGACCTGTTTGATCTCTCTTGATAGGCTGCCAGCACTGGTTGCTATAGCTACAGAAGTGGCTTCTGCTGCAGCCTAATAGAAGCCAGTAAACATGCCCCTGAATCCAAAATGAAACCAAGAAAACAGGACTGAGGTAAGATGAATCTATGTAGTGAGACAACCTCTTTAAGTCTCCTATGTGCATGAAGCTACTGTAAAGCATCTCTCTGACTGTTGAAGCAGTGCAAACAAGGGCTAGCGGCCAAAGTGAAAACTGCAAGACTTAAAGGGGTTGTCTCACTACAAGGATTGCTTTTTATGTTAAAGATGTTGCAAAAACAAGTCACTTTGCAATATGTGTCCATTAGCAGTGTCCTACCTATTCCTAGATATCCCCTCTTGTATGGGCTGCATCAGCTCCTCAGACCTATTTGATCTCTCATGATAGGCTGCCAGCATTGGTTGCTATAGCTACAGACCTGACTCCTACTGCAGTCTAGTAGAATCCAGTAAACACGCCCCTGAATCCAAAATGAAACCAAGAAAACAGGACTGAGGTAAGGTGAATCAATGTAGTGAGACAACCCCTTTAAGAATTATTAAAAAATATTGATATGAAAAATAGTGATATGAAAAATTAAAAAAAAAACCCCAAAAATTCCTAAAAAATGTGTTTAACATAAAAATGGGACTTAAACAATGACAAATTTTTTGATGACACCTTCCCTTTAAGTCAGTCAGCGATCCCAGGATTTCTCTTGCTGTATATAATATCCCTTTCTAGGCATCTCCCTAACATACATGTCTGTCCCACTTTCCAGCTATTCCTGGATTAGATCAGGCATGGTATTTGATTATGCTTAGAAATAAAAGGGCAGTAAAGTCAGCATCTGCTGCTTGGCTTGCCTGTGCGTGACCCAAGTCATTGCTGTTTTTAATTCATTGCTGACATTGAAAATGAACAAAAGGTGTAGATGAGGATCCTGTATTATCTGATGTTTACTCCCAGTCAACCGTAGAACCAGACCCTGTGTCATTTCATTATGGAGCCACTTTACAGAATATATTGTTTATCATGATTTTTATTAAGGTTTATGTGATTTAGAATTGTAGACGGTGGGGGCTGAGTGTGAGACTTCCATGAAGATTGCCACTTCACATAATGTCTTATGGGCCTGCAGAAATAGCAATTCCATAAACTGTTTAAGTTTTTTTTTTAACTACATGTAGGGGAAGGTAAATGAAGACTGTTACCACATAAATTGCTGTTTAGATTTTGCTTTGGTCTCCTCTTAGAGTACACACAACTATCTAGTTACTGACCACCTCTCTGCTCTCTCTTATCTCTCATGGCTCCAAGCTGCCGTCAGTCACTCGACCATGGTGGGTCTCTCCTTGCAGTCTTATCTCTAACTATGGACTTTGTTTACTTAACTAAATGAGAAGCCTTCACTTTTTAGAGCTCTGTAGTCTTGTCTGCTACACTTTATAAACCTCCAACACTCATATCAGTGTAACAGGAATGGCTAGGAGCAGTGTAGCTGATATGCCAAGCTCTGCTATCGACCTGCCCACAGCCTTACCAGGAAGTGTATGTGGCTCTGTATAACTGCATGGTGAGAAAACCCCTTTAAGTTTAAAAGAAAACAATACTATTATTGAGCTTTGCCGCCCTATTAAAGGCCTGTGAGCATCATCATAGCAAGTAGTCACGGGGCGGCTGATGGAAGGAACTGGAATCTGGCCAGGGGGCTAATGGCTCGAATACATTGATAAAACCCATAAGTAAGTTATATGCTCACACCATGATACATGCGGTGCTTGGCGCACACTAATGGAACTGATTCTTGGGGCCACCAATGTAGTTGATTCTTGAGGCCCACTAATGAAGTACATTTTTGGGCCCACCTGTAGAATTGATTCCTGTGGCCACCAATGAATTTTAATTTTGGGGTCCACCAATGGAGTGGATTCTTGGGGGTCCACAAGTGGAATTGATTCTTGGGGCCCACCAGTTGAGTTGATTCTTGGGGCCCACCAGTAGAGTTGATTCTTGGGGCCCACCAGTGGAATTGATTCTTGGGGCCCACCAGTAGAGTTGATTCTTGGGGCCCACCAGTGGAGTTTATTCTTGGGACCCACCAGTGGAGTTGATTCGTGGGTCCCCCCAGTGGAATTGATTCTTGGAGCCCACAGATAGAGTTGATTATTTGGGCCCACCAGTGGAGCTGATTGTTTGGGCTCGCCAATAGAATGATTCTTGGAGCCCACCCTACATCTGCTGTACATGACTCTTGCACTATGCCTCTTACTTTATTCCTCTCTTTTTTCTGTGTTTCTCCCTGAAAAACAGGCCCAGGGGCCAACTGCAAGTTTTGCCATGCTCCTCTCTGGGCCAGTCCAAGCTTACACACACACACACATGCACACACTTTCCCACATTATCTATTTATATATCTCATATCTATTTCATATCTAATCTATCTAATATCTATCTATCGAATATACTTTCTATTTATGTCTCGCGTATATCTACATCTCTGTATCTTCCTATCTATCCATCTATCTATCTATCTATCTATCTATCTATCTATCTATCTATCTATCTATCTATCTATCTATCTATCTATCTATCTATCTATCTAGTCATTTCGAGAGTAACATAAGAGACACAGACAAAAAGCTCATGTAGCATAAGAAACATCCAAAGCTCATATACATATTTAGTAGCATGTCAGCCGTGTGTAGACTTCAGGTGTGATGGGTTGTTGTACTTTGGTCAGCAGGGGGCAGCAGCGCTCTGTTGATGAGTCTCAAGTTTTGAAATCAAATATTTTTTGTTACTGTTCATTTTTCATTATTAGTGTGTCATGTTATATTTTAATATAAATCTGAAAAAGTAAATGCTAATAAAATAGTGAAACAAGCAGATAATTGACAGGATTAAATCAGCACAATTAATAGAATAACTCCTCAACTCTGATAAGGGTTATTGTTTTCTGAGGAAGGCTCTGGTTCTTCTCAACCAGGGGTGTTGCTAGGGTCCTAAAACATCCGGGGCCCGGGCACTCTTTGTTATGTTTTGCTCAGTAGGGCTGGGTTCACACAGCATTTTTCACGCCACATTGTGAACTGCGGTGTATATTTTCCAGGGAAAAACCTTCTGTTCCTGTCACTAATTTTCTGCGGATTCCACATAGATCCTGTCCATCACCTCAGCAGTCACTGTACAATGAAAATCAGTGCTAACAAATTTTCTTTTTCAAAATTGCTGACCTACGTATGACAGTGTAATACCTTATACATAACAGTCACCAAATAATACACCTATACATGGAGCAAATATACCATACAAATGATTGTTACTAAAAGAAACAAAAAACTACAAAACCAAGACCCAAAGCTATTACTCCTTAAGTATCAAATACTACTGCCAGACAATGGCCAAACGCGAACACCGCATGTGATTACCAGTTGTACACAGGCTCTGAAGACGTATATTAACACCATACAGGGACCAGATAGTGGTAGATACTAGTTGTATATAGGCGCTCTGCAGACATATAAGTGATTACTGAAGTTACATTTAGTGACTTACAGGAGATGTTTTTTCTGATCAGAGTCGTTCACTTTCCCTTCTCTCCATCCAGCCCAGACCGCCATGATGACTTCTCCCGACCACGACTCGTCTCTGCAGAATTTACCACACAAACATTTTAGAATCCTCACTTTTCCAGCAGCTATATAGCTACCTACCTACTGGGGGTTGATTTATATACCTCCCTTCCTAATGGGGGTTTATACAGGAAAGCATTATGACATCCCATCCTCACAGCAACTGGCTTTTCTGTGAAAGAAAAGCCAGTTGCCTGCAGTGGGAGATGGGGAGTCACTCATCGTTCCTTTATAGGCCCCTATTAGGTAGGTTTTTTGACCCCCTCCCAGTAAATTGGTATATAGGTCTCCTCAGTAGGTAGATATATAGGTAAGAGGGTCACCCAGTACATAAATATATAGGTAAAATGATCCCCCAATATCTATATATAGATAATAGGGTCCCCCAGTCTGTAGATAGGTAATAAGGCCCCCAGTCTGTAAATAGGTAATAGGGTCCCATTATATAGATAGGTAATAGGGCCCCCAGCAAATATAGGTAGGTAATAGGGCCCGCAGCAGATATATGTATATAATAGGGCCCCCAGCAGATATAGGCAGGTAATAGGGCCCCCAGTAGATATAGGCAGGTAATAAGGTCCCAGGACATATATGTAGATAATAGGGCCCCCGGTAGATGCAGGCACGTAATAGGGCTCCCAGTAAATATAGGTAGGTAATAGGGCCCCCATTATAGATATAGGTAGGTAATAGGGTCCCCTGTAGATATTGGTAGTTAATAGGCTTTTCTGCATGCTGGTGTGAACAGGTATTAAGTTAATGTGCAGTTTTTTTTATCATCTAATTGTTCCCCTAGTAGTGGGATATGTGAGCTGCTGCTCAGTAATTAGCTGCACCTGTTAATTCTTCCCAGGTAGCATATAGGCCAGAGATGCCTGCTACTGGGTTCAGTCTAGTTCAGCCATTGAGCTGTGAATATGGCCCAAAAAATTGTTGTGTTTTTTGAGTAGTTAATAGGGTCCCCAGCAGATATAGGTAGGTAATAGGGCCCGCAGCAGATATATGTATGTAATAGGGCCACCAGCAGATATAGGCAGGTAATAGGGCCCCCAGTATATATATGTAGGTAATAGGGCCCCCAGCAGATATAGGTAGGTAATAGGGCCCCCAGTATATATATGTAGGTAATAGGGCCCCCAGCAGATATAGGTAGGTAATAGGGCCCCAGTTGATGCAGGTAGGTAATACAAGCCCCGGATAAAACTACATAGCGATGCCCCTGTTCTCTACATTTCTAGTTTTCAGACATTGACACTTAAAAGTGGGGTTCCCAAATTAGTGTTTTAAGAAATGTCAGTAGTTCATGTGAAGAAGTTGGTTTTCTGAA
This sequence comes from Phyllomedusa bahiana, assembly GCA_025379985.1. Lineage (NCBI taxonomy): Eukaryota > Metazoa > Chordata > Amphibia > Anura > Hylidae > Phyllomedusa > Phyllomedusa bahiana. Next base: position 12,433 of record JAODAL010020143.1, on the reverse strand, counting down.
AGCCACAAGAGGAGACTTTCTTATGTGTGGTCACTCCATTGAGATGAATGGGAGTAAGATGGACAGATTGCAGTTTTTATTACTCCCATTCAGTTCATTGGAAAGTGCGAAAACCCTTTGAGGCATTGTCCCCTTCTTGATACCTTACTGCAAAGGTTTGCTTTAACTTCAATTTATTATTTTATGGAACTCTGAAGAAGAAATGGCATGTGGCTCAAACAAGGACAAAGGTTGTTCCCACTGGTAGGAATTTAAGATCAAATTAATGAGGATGGATAAAAGGTAACAAGGTATGTAGATTGTGATAGGAATGCATAGTAATAATAGCAATGAGATGACAGTAGATGGCAAGGGCTTAAAGGTCCGAGATGGTTTATATTGGTGTGGAAACCCCATGTTTCAAATGAGAGAGCTGTCATGGCTCAGATGAAAACAGAAAAAAAATCATGGAACAACAGAAAAATAGAGTCTGCCCTTTATCCTTTTTATCTTAGGATAGGTACATGCTTATCCCATCACTTACTGATGTTTTTCCACATCTGCTGGAGGTTTACTCCAATTTCTTCTGACATTGCTTCTGATTCACTCTTCCATCTAATTTCAGATTGTGCCCTGTGGTTCTTGTGTGTAGCTTCTTATTATAGAATTATCCTTTTAAACTTATTTTAACCTTTAAAGGCGTTGTCTCACTATAAAGATTAGCTTTGAACAATTGAAGAGTTTTTCCAAATGTACTGATTTATTTTTTGTGGCGATAAGATTTTTAAGAATTTATTATTGCTGAGTTTCTTTAAGTTACCGCTCTGCCTTCCCCTTCTCTCTCTGTTCTGTCTTATCTGATAGTAGGGATGAGGACAGGTTGGCTGCTGCAGCTTGAGAGCAGAGTGTGTTATCTTAAACATGTAATTAGTCTCCTTTGTTTGTTTACTTTAAGCTCTGTAGCTCTCTGCACTTATAGATAACACCTCCTGCTTTCATGTCAGTGCTATTAGCAGAGCTATTCACTGCTATAGAATCATGCACACTCTGACCAGGAAGAGACAGGATGCATAAATCTCCCTTTCTCTTTTTACTTCTGACTATACAAATTAAATTGAACTTAAAATGTTAGGTTCTTTTGTAATTTATGTTACTGCAATTTGCTGTGGTGTTCCTGCAGTGCTGCTTCAGCTTTCTGATGACAGGCAGCTCAGTAGTTTTGGGTGTCTGGACACACGGGAAGCAAATCTGTGTTGTGCCCAGGAGATCAGGTGACCAAAGAGATGTTGTCTTTTTAAGGGCAGGATTTGAAACCACAGCTTTTTGGTCCTGCCTCCCACAGCTTTCAACATGAGGGAGGAAACAATGGGTTTGCAGTGAGACTGAGGTTGGTAGGAAGGTAGAGTGACAAAGCACAGCAAAGCATCTTGAGAGCTGCAATTCTACATGACAAGCAGATTTCAAAGCGGAAATGCTGCTGCTCAGTTTCAGAAAAGGGAGGCTACAAAAAACATGACAGGCAGATGAAACGAGGTTTAAACAACCCATTTGAGATTTTCCTTTTTTTGGTTTGTTGGACAATCTCTTTATATCTATCCTGTTTAGTGCTTGAGACCTTCAACCGTTTTGTTGTATTTCTTGGGCCCATTATACTGTATTTTACCATTGTAGAAGAGAAGTTAAAGGGGTTTTATCGTTACAAAGATCATGTCTCAGATTATGGGGACAGTAAAAATAAGCACTTTTGTAATTGGGTTGCAGTACCTCAGTCACTTGGTTTAGCAGATATGAGCTTCTCTGTAAATCTGGTCGTTTCCATAGACACGCCCCCTGCACTGTGATTGGCTGGCTGACATTTCATTCAGCCTGTTGGGATACGCCCCTAGACAGGTCTCTATACATATGTGTAGAATTTAGGGGGGAAAAAATATACTCTGTGAGGGACTAGAACTCCAAACCCCTTCGTTGTAAAAGCAATACTCTACCACTGGTCACTGCTCTACCGCTGCACCAACAGCCCAAGTCAGTTACAGGCTGAGCAGGGTCTTCTCTCAAAGCTGATTGCTTCTCCCCCATTGTTTTCACTCACATGTCACTGACAGCAAGCAGAGATCTTTACTTGAAGCTGACATTTGTCCTTGTAGTTGAGTAAAGGTCTCTGCCTGTTGTCAGTACAATTTGGGTGAACACCACTAGAAGTTAAAGCTGCTGGCTTTCAGTGTCATTTGTGTCTAAACTAAGACATATGACAGGTGCTTGCTGGAGTTTGGAGCCTCAAGGCTGCAGAAATAAGCATGCAGGAGGCTACAGAGCTGTTATATCCAGACAACCTTCTGCATCCCCTGACTCAAACAAAATGATGATGTCACAGTTCTTCAGTGAGGGGAGACACGCCTCCTGGGAGGAGAGACGCGCCTGCTGAGAGTAGAGACACGCCCCTGGATTTCAAACTCAATCTGAGAAAATTAGCTGAACAGCCCGAATAGCTCAAACGATAAAACTCCTTTAAGAATGAGCTAAGATGGAAAGAGGTCAAAGGGCAGGTGGTAAGGTGAAAATAAATAAATATATAAATAAAAGAAGAGATGTGTATTGGTAAGTAAAGAGAAATAGAGGAGTTGTAAGAGGAGTCTGCTCATAAAGGTCTTCAAGGAATACAAGGTGGTGGAATTGGAGGCTGCAGAAGGCATTTGTATTGCATAATTGAGTGGGATTACAGATTGAAGAGATATGAATTTCCTGAGATCTGGTCAGGCCTGCCTCACATAAGAATGTCTTCTTCTTAATCCATGGTTTTCTTTTACAACCATTAGCAATTGTGGAAGCATTTGACATGCAGTCTGTGCCTTTCTGATATTCACTTTTCTAACAAATTGTTATAATGACTGTAAAGTCATGCCGCCCTTGATCAGTCACCTTTATCAGAGACTCTAACTCACTCACGTCAAACCAAAGGCCCTCAGGCCTAATCTGCCTTTTCACATTATTTTATATGGCTCACAGGAGCTTAGACACAGCGAGCAGGGATGGAAAAGATCCAGACACAGAAGCACTTGCTCTCTATTTCCCTGGAGTACACGGTCAGTGCCTGGCAGAGACAGCGGCGGCAGTACAGTGAGTGCACATCATTTTGGTAAATCCATATCTGGCACAGCTCCACTACCCTCTGTTCAGCAAGTTGCAGGCAGTTTGACAGCCATACCCAAGCACCCTAACCACCCTTCAAGGTAGGAAACTTGGTGCTAAAGAGGTGGAAGTGGCTGGCTATTATACAGCCTTAAAGGACAAATTGGCCTTTTACTGACCACGAGTTGCACCATGGCCCTTTGAAATCAACCCTAATGCTGATGTGGCCCTTGGAGAGTTTGACACTCATGCTCTAACCATTCATAGCAGTAAACCTACAAAAACCTTTTATGAAGAATTTTGGCTACAAACTGAAAAATTGAGAGAGGCATGTGTTAGGAAGTGGGGAAACCACCAGCTTTGTACACCCTAATGCATTACATACAGAATGCATTAGGCTGTAGATATGATTGAGCCCCCCTAGTGGTGAAGCACCCTAGAGGTACTGAAAGTTAAAGTGTAAAAAAAAATAAAAAAAAAAAAGTTTTAAAGTGTAAAAAAATTATTAAAAGTTGAAATCACCCCCTTTTCGCCATTTTACAAATAAAAAAAATAAAATAAAAAAAGTTACACATATTAGGGTATCGCCGCGTCAGAAAAAGTCCGATCTATCAAAATATAACATAATTTATCCCGTACGCTTAACACTGTAGAAGAAAAAAAATTCCAAACACCAAAAATGCATTTTTTTTTATCATTTCACTTCCCATAAAAATTTGAATAAAATTGATCAAAAAAGTCGCATGCATTCCAAACTGCTAACAATAAAAAGTACACTTTAGCTTACAAAAAATGCATCCTCACTGACATCCGTAGTTGTTAGTACAAAAAATTTTAGTAAAACTCCCGCAAACATGGTAAAAAGTAAGTTTTTTTCCCATTTTGCCCCACTTAGAATTTTTTTGCGGTTTCCCAGTGTACTCTATGGTAATATGAACAAAAACATTAGAAAGTACATCTAGTCCCACAAAATAAAAGCCCTCATACATCTGTGTAGGTGGAAAAATAAAAAAGTCATGGCTTTCAGAATGCGAGGAGGAACAAAAAATTAGAGCCATTTTATTATGACCATCCGTCAGGAAGGGGTTAAGGACAGAAGCTGTCAGACCAACCTGATCTGTTTTTATGAAGAGATGAGTAGAAGTCTAGATATGGATATAGGGCCACATGTATGAAAACTGTCTGTGTCTAAAACTCACTTTGTTGCCCACAGCAATCAATCAGAGTGCTCCTTTCATTTCATATATTGCTCTGGAAAAATGAGATGGGCGCTCTAATTGGTTGCTATGGGCAACAAAGTGAATTTTAGATCTAGACAGTTTTCATACACGTGGCCCATGGTGTCTTTAGACTTTGCAAAGGCAGTTGACGCTGTCCCTGATATGCGTTTATTGGATAGATTAAAATCTATTGGGTTAAAAATGGAGTGTGTAATTGGATTAAAAACTGTGTCCTCTTTTATTCAGTGTATTTATTAATGATATAGTGGAGGGGATTAATAGCACTTTTTCTAATTTTGCAGATGACACCAAGCTATGTAATGTAGTGTAATCTATGGAAGATGGTCGTAAAGTACAAGCAGACCTGGACACACTGATTGTCTGGGCATCCACTTGGCAAATGAGGTTCAATGTGGATAAATGTGAAGTTCTGCATCTGGGAAGAAATAATTTGCAGGCATCATACACTCACCGGCCACTTTATTAGGTACACCATGCTAGTAACGGGTTGGACCCCGTTTTGCCTTCAGAACTGCCTCAATTCTTCGTGGCATAGATTCAACAAGGTGTTGCAACGATGCTCAATTGGTATTAAGGGGCCCAAAGAGTGCCAAGAAAATATTCCCCACACCATGACACCACCACCACCAGCCTGAACCGTTGATACAAGGCAGGATGGATCCATGCTTTCATGTTGTTGACGCCAAATTCTGACCCTACCATTCCGAATGTCGCAGCAGAAATCGAGACTCATCAGACCAGGCAACGTTTTTCCAATCTTCTACTGTCCAATTTCGATGAGCTTGGGCAAATTGGAGCCTCAGTTTCCTGTTCTTAGCTGAAAGGAGTGGCACCTGGTGTGGTCTTCTGCTGCTGTAGCCCTATCTGCCTCAAAGTTCGCCGTACTGTGCGTTCAGAGATGCTCTTCTGCCTACCTTGGTTGTAACGGGTGGCTATTTGAGTCACTGTTGCCTTTCTATCAGCTCGAACCAGTCTGCCCATTCTCCTTTGACCTCTGGCATCAACAAGGCATTTCTGCCCACAGGACTGCCGCTCACTGGATGTTTTTTCTTTTTCGGACCATTCTCTGTAAACCCTAGAGATGGTTATGCGTGAAAATCCCAGGAGGTCAGCAGTTTCTGAAATACTCAGACCTGCCCTTCTGGCACCAACAACCATGCCACGTTCAAAGGCACTCAAATCACCTTTCTTCCCCATACTGATGCTCGGTTTGAACTGCAGGAGATTGTCTTGACCATGTCTAAATGCACTGAGTTGCCGCCATGTGATTGGCTGATTAGAAATTAAGTGTTAACGAGCAGTTGGACAGGTGTACCTAATAAAGTGGCCGGTGAGTGTATATCCCTGGGAGAAAAAAACTGGGAGAATTCCTTGTTGAGGAGGATCTGGGCATTCTTGCAGATCATAGATTACAGAACAACATGCAATGTCAATCAGCTGCCTCTAAGACCAGCAGGATATTGGGGTATATTAAAAGAGGCCCGGACTCGCGGGACAAGGATGTAATATTACCACTATATAAAGCATTGGTGCGACCTCACTTAGAATATGCTGTTCAGTTCTGGGCTCCAGTTTGTAATGGAGCTAGATGTGATGGAGCTAGAGAGAGTGCAAAGACGAGCAACCAAACTTATAAGAGAAATGGAGCAGCTTAATTATGAGGAGAGGTCTAAAGAATTGAACTTATTTAGCCTTGAGAAAAGACAGCTCCGGGGGGACATAATTAATTTCTATAACTATATAAATGGTCCCTACAAAAAGTATGGGAAAAATTTCATGTAAAGCCCCCTCAAAAGACAAGAGGACATTACCATTGGCTGGAGAAAAAAGGATTCAATCTTCAGAGGAGAAAAACCTTCTTCACTGTAAGAACTGTAAGTCTGTGGAATAGCCTGTCTGAGGAGCTGGTCACAGCAGGAACAGCAGAAAGGATTAGATAACTACCTGAAACTAAAGAATATTATTACGTGTATAGCCGTATACAATTCTAGATCCAGTCTCTAGATCCAGTTGGGTAAAGCATCCTTATTTTTTAACCTCTTAAGGACCCTGGACATATGAGTACATCCCAGGGTCCCTAAGGGGCTTTGCATGGGGATCGCTCCGCGACCCCTCCGCACAGCCGGCAGGTGTTAGCGGCTGATCACAGCTAACACCCGGCCGGTACAGTGAGACGCTGCCCGCGCTGTTTAACCCCTTAGACGCCGCAGCAAAGATGGCCGTGGCATCTAAATGAATGAAGAGCGGTGCCGCACACCATTCTTCAGGGAGATCGGCATCTCCGCAGCACAATTGCGGCGAACCGATGCCTGAACATGGCAGCGGGGAGCCTTGTGAAGGCTTCCACTGCTGCCAGATCCTCATTTGCCCCACTTCTGGCCCTGGGAAGGACGTGGGGAAACCGCCATCTTTGTACAGTCTAATGCAGTGTCTATGTTAAAGTAAAAAAAAATAAATAAAAAAATAGTATATAAAGTTCAAATCACCCCCCCTTTCCCCATTTTACACATAGAAACAATAAAATAATAAAAAAGTTACACATATTTGGTAGCGCCGCATCCGAAAAAGTCTGATCTAGAAAAATATAACATCATTTATCCCGTACGCTGAACATCGAAAAAGAGAAACAATTCCAAAATTGCGTTTTTTGATCATTTTACGTCACTTAAAAATTGGAATAAAAGTAATCAAAAAAGTTGCATGCATCCCAAACTGCTAGCAATAAAAAGTACACTTCAGCCCGCAAAAAATGGCACCTCACTGACATCCGTAGTTGTTAGTACAAAAAAATTATTGGTCGCACAAAATGTCGCCATGGCGCAAATTTCAAAAATAGAAAATGTTTGGAGTTTTTTTACGGTACCAAACCATAACGGAAACCCTACATGTTTGGTACTGGCGGATGCATATCAACCTGTAGAATACAGATAAAACATTATATTTACCGAAGATTTAACGTCGTAAAAGCAAAACACCTGCAAACATGGCGAAAATAGGTTTTTGTTTTTTTTACAATTTTCCCACTTGGAATTTTTTTGCGGTTTCCCAGTATATTGTATAGTACAGTGACTAAAACCATTAGAGAGTACATCTTTTCCCACAAAATAAAAGCCCTCATATGTCTATGTAGGTGGAAAAATAAAAAAGTTATGGCTCTGGGGAGGTGAGGAGGGAAAAACAAAAAAAATGCAGGGTCCTTAAGGGGTTAATAACATGCATTTTGAATATTGCTTACTTTACAGTAACTGGCCCTTTCAGCAGCATTTGCTGTGATGGGAATACCATTTAACTACAGCTTACAGCCTGAAAATACAGGCCATGGTTTGTATATTTAGTGTTGTGAGAGATCTCGTTGGGGATTCTTATATCTTCTGATGTGGAAGAAATTTTGCAAAGACAACAAATGTGCCCGAATTTTTTTTTTACAAAAAGTCTTCATTAAGTTTAATGTTATGTCATCTGTTGGAGCTGTATAATGAGGTTGTTGGCACATTATTTTCCTACTGTCTGTTGCCAGAAGCCATTGGGGAGTCAGCAAGTTTTGTCACTCTTTCCTCGTGTTGTGAGGCTCCGGCAGAGAAGCAAAGACGATTAAAATGACAAGAATGAGCTACACCACATCACACCCCTTTAGGCAAGGAACAAAAATCCATGGCTTCATATATTCAGCACTTTGAAGGCAGGATCATTGAGATCTTCCCCAGTGAGATTTCCTGTGGTCCAGGATAACAGAAGGGAGCGCTCCATACTAGTATTTTTAGACATTGTCCGTCTGTTTAAGTTGCATTTGCTTTCATTCTATAGAAATTTTTAAAAAGTGCATGCAGATTTCATGACCAGAATATGAAAATGATAACATTTACATAATACTCACCATGTACTGGAGTTTATCACCATTACTGGGTTTTTAATGGCCATTTAATAGAAATGTATTTTCTGTTTATATGTACTGTATACTATAATTGATCCTCATTCAGCATGCTGACTGATTTGAAAAATAAATGGACCCATGTTAGCCAATCAGCTTAATTATTTGGGTTACTTAAAGGGAACCTGTCACATAGGTTATGCCCTCCTTGCTGAGCACAGCACAAGCTAGTGACAGACCTGCTGTTCCCAGCACTGTGTCCCTTATTCTGTAAGGTGCAGCAGATTTGGAGCATTTACTCCTTAAATATTATTCATGAACAGATGATAGCCCCGCCCACCAAAGGCTATCCTCGCCCACTGACAGTTATTCACATGTTTCTACGTATTCAAAGTAATAGGTTTATCAGTTGAGGTGGGCGGGGCTAGCCCCAGATGGGCGGGGTTTGAAAAAAACTGACTCTTTGAATTACTCTTTTCTGGCTAAAAAAATGCAGATGTGAAAATTAAATACTCGAAAACTACAGCCTCTTACAGACTAAGGGACAGAGCACTGAAAACAGCAGGTCTGACACTAACTTGTGCTGCCCTTAGCAATGGCGGCATAAACTATGTGACAGGTTCCCTTTAAACTATAAATATGATAAGGAAGTGTAATACCTGCAAGCTTTAATACTATGAACTCTTAGGGTTTTCTACGGCATAGATGGGCATCTATAAGGACTCTCTTATCCTACCATAAGCTGTACAAGCAAAGCAGAAAAAAAAGCAAAAGCCCTTACCTTTGGTCCCTAAAGCTGTCCCTTACCTCAAATCCCTAAAGCAGATCCTTAGCAGAGCTACTATACGTGGGACATTAAGCCAATGTAAACTTTTTTGTTTGTTTCTTTCTTCATCTGTAGAGACCAGACCCTGAATGCTGAATGAAATATGTTTAGGTTAGTAAAGACATTGGGATTTTAGGGCTCCATAGCTGCAATAATGAGGGTTTCCACTTTTTGGGAGAATAGCTCTGCTAAAGGCCAGCTTTAGGGATCAAAGGTAAGGGCTAGTTTGATCATGCTGGTTTTTGACTACTTTGTCTGTACAGCTTGGTAATATAAGAGGCTTTTATAGATGCCCGTCTAGGTTACAGAATCTCCTTAGAGGCCCTGGCATGAATTGGACTATAATGTAAGTTTAAAATATATTCTTTTGCCTCTGGATATTTTTGTGGCTATACTAACATTGCAAGACATTCAGTGATACCCATAACCTATTAGTAATAGGAAAAGAGAACCAAGCTGCCACCTATAGAGCCCCAGAAGTAGGTGCCTAGCTTTTGACAATGCCATTAGAACATATAAATTCGTGATGGTTGGGGCCACATAGGATGGCATCACGGCTGCAGGGGGTCTGCTCCTGCACTTGCCCATGTCTTTATGTTGTGAATCTCTAAGTCACTAGAGGAATAAATCTATATTTTATTTTCTCTTTACCTACATAAAGAGAAAATCACTCTAAGACATTTATTCCCTGTCCCTTGTACTTTTCTGCTTACAGAGTTTGAAAGGAGGTGTTTCTACTCTCATTAGTAAGTGAAATAGCTTTTTGGTCAGGCATAGAAGATTAATGTTCGTGTTATGATAAATATAAAATATTACAAGTAGAGTTAATAAGTAGTTGTAAGCAAGGCCTACAGCCTGGGAGAAGGAACATTTCTACTTCTACTTAGACACTATAAGCTTTGATTACAGAATAAAGTGCCCACTGTGGCTCTTTAGTGGGGCCTGCTGACCCTTTGCATCACTTCCCTGCCTAAAACCTCTATTCACAAATATTTATATAAATTTCTGTTTAATAGAATACACACGCTAGAAAGCAAATGTAAGATGGCCTATGAAATCTTTTAGATCCTATTGAAAGGAAATTACTCTTTAACTCTCCTTAAAGGGGTTGTCTCACTACACTGATTCATCTTACCTCAGTCCTGTTTTCTTGGTTTCATTTTGAATTTTAGTGTTACTGCTTCTACTAGGCTCAGTAAAATTCAGGTCTCTAGCTATAGCAGCCTATCAAGAGAGGTAAAAAGGGCTTTTACTATAGCGACTTGAGAAGCTGATGCAGTCCATACAAGAGGGGATATCTAGGAATAGGTAGGACACTGTTAATGGACATACATTGCAAAGTGACTTCTTTTTGCAAGATCTTTAACATAAAAAGCAATTCTTGTAGTGAGACAACCCCTTTAAAATGAACCTTTAGATCAGCTACTGGGTCTCTTGATCCTCAGTATGTGCAACAGTTATCTTTTTTTATCCTCCTTCTCACTAGTATTTTGGTTGTTTGTGGTAAATGATTATTCTATTATGCACAGTACTGACAGTCAGTGTGTGCAGAGACACACCCCTTTGAAGACTGGAATGGTAACACCCACTTGACACATTCAGTAATACATTTCTAGACAAAGTAACAGAGGAACAACACAACACAGAGGTATAAGAGAAGATGCTCCAGAATTGTTATTTTATGGGGAACACAATTATTTACTAACAGACATGTCAGGAGATGTCACAGGTCCTTTTTAACTACTAGTCTAGTCCTACTTCTGCAGGAGATCCATTTTATTATGTGTACACATTATAATAGCTAAAAAGTCTTTTAAAGGGAACCTGTCCCAATGATTATGTTGCCCTATCTGAGAGCAACATGGACAGAGGAAGAGAAGCTGAGCTCTGTGAGTCTATATGATTTGGAACAGAATTTCTGAGCATGAAGAAGAGAAAATCCTAACTGGACTCCTTAGGAGACAGTGAAAGTCCTATGGACACTACCCACATACAGTGATTGACAGCTTTTTGTGTATCAGTGTGTATACAGAAAAAAACTGTCAATCACTGTATGTGGGCGGGGTCAACAGTACTTTTATCAGTTTCACTTTTAAGATTTTATGTGCTTTTTACTCAGAATTTCAGTTTCAGATCATATAACTCTATATATTACTAGCTCAGCTCCTCTCCTCTATTATATAGCCTTATATATCACAGTGCTCAGCTTCTCTCCCTCTATCATATAACCCTATATATCACAGAGCTCAGCTCCTCTTCTCTATCATATAACCCTATATATCACAGAGCTCAGCTTCTCTCCTCATATAACCCTATATATCACAGAGCTCAGCTTCTCTCCTCTATCATATAACCCTATATTTCACAGAGCTCGCTTCTCTCTCTCTATCATATAACCCAATATATCACAGAGCTCTGCTTCTCTCCTCTCTCATATAACCCTATATATCACAGAGCTCATCTTCTCTCCTCTATCATATAACCTTATATATCACAGAACTCAACTTCTATCCCTCTTTCATTTAACCCTGTATATCATAGAGCTCAGCTTCTCTCCTCTATCATATAACCATAGATAGCACAGAGCTCAGCTTCTCTCTCTATCATATAACTTATATAACACAGAGCTCAGCTTCTCTCCCCTATCATATAACCTTTTATATCAAAGAGCTCACCTTCTCTCCTCTATCATATTTAAACCCTATATATCACAGAACTCAGCTTCTCTCTCTATCATAAAAACCCTATTTTATCAAAGAGCTCAGCTCCTCTTCCTCTATCATATAACCCTATATATCACAGAACTCAGCTTCTCCCCTCTATCATACAACCCTATATATCACAGAGCTCAGCTTCTCTCCTCTATCATATAACCCTATATATCACAGAGCTCAGCTTCTCTCCCTCTTTCACATAACCCTATATATCCCAGAGCTCAGCTTCTCTCCCTCTATCACATAACCCTAATATATCACAGAGCTCAGTTCACCCCCTTATCCTTTTAAGCCTGTATATCACAGATCTCAGCTTCTCTCCTCTATCATATAACCCTATATACCACAGAGCTCAGCAATTCTCCCTCTATCATATCCTGTTTGTTACGGTTCCGGATGCGGAAGTGGATCCACTGGACCACCACAAGCGATGGTGTAAGCCCCGCCGGGAACGGAATCTAAGTAGGTCCCCGGTATTCACCAGAGCCGCCGCAAAGCGGGGTGGACTTGCTGCGGCGGGAGTCTATGAGGTCGCCTACCCCTGACGTGACTTGCTTGCGGTGGGCAGCCGAAGTATAGGTGGTGCAAAATGTAAGGACCAGGCTCGTAGTCGGAACAGGCAGATGGTCAGGAAAGGGGGTATGGTTCGTGGTCGGGACACAAAGGGTCAGAGGGGCAG
>JAODAL010020142.1:0-70214 GCA_025379985.1 Phyllomedusa bahiana | reverse complement strand
TCCTTAACCATTGTCCCTTTCATATTACCCCCCCTCTCTATTGGTCCCCCACTTTTCCATTCATTTAAATTGGTTTTTTCAGGGATTTATTTACATCCACTGATATTAATTAGCCCGCCTGATTTATCTCATCAGGGCCCCACAATCTATGGGTTTACAGCCATTTTCCTTTGGGAAATTTAATTTCGATTACTACACATTTAAGGGAATTTTTCCTGTCTTACTGGTGTTCTCTCTGAGTTTTTTTCTTCCTGTTCTTGTTGACATTTCTCTTCCTACCCGAGGATCTTCTTTCCTTGTCTCTTGATCTCTTTGTTGACACCTTTTCTCCAAGGGAACTTCCCATAACATCATGATCACCCGCTTTTTCGTTTTTAACATAGACACACCTTTTATCCAATTACGCCCCGTTTTTCAAATAGTTTTGTTCAAACACCTGCATTTATATTCTGATGAAGCGCGGTCTCGTTTTAAAACGCGTCAAGTTAAGTTGTATTTTTTTGCTTCAAATTTTTAACAAGGTAAATCCTTGCTTTTTTAAAGAATAAAAACATTTTTTATATAAAACCCTTTAGCTCGGGGTTTTTTTTAACTTATGTGCGCCGGGTCCATATTTTTTTTTTCCATTGGCGTCTATCTCCACCGGTTACCCCTAGCGACAACTGAGACCAGCGGCTCCGAAATTTAAAGGGTACGGAATTAAAAAGCCCTGTAAGCGCATAGATTTTGGCTTACAAAAAAAGCGCAAACCCAAGGAAGGGCTAACCATATTCACACCTATTTCCATTTTTTAACGGTATAACACTATTGTGCGCCCCCTCTTTCTTTTTCTGCATATGTAATACACCCCCTGTTACTGTAATTCACCCCCTGTTAGTGTAATACAAACCCTGTTACGTAATACAACCCCCCGTTAGTGTAATACATCCCTTTACTGTAATTCACCCCCGTTCTGAATACACCCCCTTTTAGTGTAATACAGCCCCCTGTTACTGTAATACATCCCCTGTTTGGGGTAATACAACCCTATTACGTAAAACCCCTCTATTAGTGTAATACGCCCCTTTTTACTGTAATACCCCCTGTTGATGTAATACCCCCTCCCTATAAATTTAAAAAAAACCCCCTTTTTGGTGTAACCCAACCCCGGGGGTTTCGTAAAACCCCCCCTTTTTGGTGTAACACACCCCCTGTTACTGGTGAAACCCCCCAAATGACTGAAAAAACATCCCATTTTAAGGTTATACAGCCCCTTTTCTTTTAATACAACCCCTGTTATTTGTAATAAAGCCCCTTTTGGGGCAAAACCCCCTTTTACTGTAATAAAAACCCCCTGTTGGTGTAATACACTTCGGGTTTGGGTGTAATCCCCCCCCCCAGGGGAAAACTGTAAAACCCAACCCCTTTAAAATGTAAACCCCCCCTGTTGTTGTAATACACCCCCTGTTAGGGGAAATACACCCTGTTGGTGAATACACCCCTTTTTTGTATTTGAAAAAAAACCCCCTTTTTAAAAAAGGGGCACATTCCTCAAAAATTCGGTTCACCCAAAACTTCGTGGGAACTTTTCCAAAAAAATTCCGGTTTCCCCGAATTATTTTAAGAAAAAATATGTGTTAAAAAAACCACAATTTCCTGGTTTCCCTTGGGAGCCGGGAAGGGTGCTGTAAAACATTGGCCATGTTTAAAATTTTCAGAGGGATCTTGGTTTTGGTCTTCATACAATGCGTGTTTGGGTATGACCCGCACATGATTTGCCCCCGGGCAAATTAGAATCACGCCCCAAAAAACTGAAGGGGGAAATTTGCCCCCTTTAAAAGGGTCATGGCAGCGTTAAAGCGGGAAAAAAAAACCCAAGCTGGGGGTTTAAGAACCAACATGGGCGCAAAAGGGAAGCACAGTATTGGGTTTTACCGTAACTGCCACAATCGCCAGCAAGAAAAAGGGGGACTTTCACAGCAGGGGGTCACCCTGCGGGGGGCCACAGGACCCGGGGTGTAAAATTTTCCCGGGGCCATGTGTTGCCCAAAACACTGGGTTTCATACACTTTCCCCCCCAGATGACATCTGAAAACCCACCAAGAGTCGTTTTTTTTTGTACACACAACTCCAATTGGCATGGCCCGGAGCGGGTTGGGGGGGCTCTCCCCCTTCCTAAAAACCCACCTGTAGGGTTCGTTTTCCCCCCTACCCAGAGAACAACTATGGGTGTGGCCCTCGTGCCACTATCCCAGGAAGGACAAAAAAATTTGAGACAGGGGGGCAGCAAAGAGGTGGGGAAACATCCGCTGCTTCTTGCAGAAGGGGGGAACTTAGGGGATGATTAAAAGTTTGCAAGGGATTTTTAATTTTGTGAGGGGGTCAGGCCTTTTTTTACAGGAAAACCTTTTGGGGTTTGGACGGGGGTTGACGGGCAAACAGTAATCGTTGTACCCCATCGCACTTGGGACCGGGGTGAAGCAGGCAAGGCGGGGAAAAAAGGTACCCTATTTAAACAAGGCATAAAGTCCCCCCAAAAGGGAAAAAACCCAGCCCACTCCAGGGCCCCCTTTGTCCCCCTTTTTTCTCCCGGGGATGAATTGGCGCCCAAAAAACGGGGCCCGCAAACCCTTGACTCCCCTTTTGTCCCCACCCTGGGAAAGCATTCCTTTTTCCCTCTACATTAATTTTTGGGAAAGGGAAGGAAAAGAAGGAGGTTTTGGACGCCCAGACAATCTGGATTTTGGGCCCGTAAGATTTTAATTCCCCTTGGGCCCCAGAGATATAAATTGGGGTGTCATCACAACTGGGTTTTTGAAAGTAAAGTGATGCTATCATTTTCCCCAGCCCAAAACCGTGTAAAAGGGGTTTTCATCATTATCATTGGGAGAAGAGAGCGGCAGTTTGGGCGTGTAAAAGGCAGGGGCGCACCCCATAAGTCGGTAGTTTTCCCCGGGAGTCGGGAGGGGGGACAGCTGCATTTTGGGAGCCAAAAAAACCCGATTTAGACCCCCCCCTTTGGGCAGGTCCCAAAAAGTAGCGGCCCCGGGGATCACCAGTTTCAGGGGCTTTAACAGTCATCAGTGGGGAGCTTTGGGGGAAAAATCCCCTACTGGGCGTTTTGCCATTTTTTTACGAGACCCCAAAGGGGAGGTTAACATAACTATATGTAGAATCGGGGGCAAAATAAAGCTGACCAGGGCCCTTTAAACTTTTTGGCCCCAAATGGGCTCAACATCAACATCATGCAGTGTCACCATCATGTTTCAGATGTGGGGGTTTCCATCCTGCCCCAACACAAAGCACACAGTGGAAAACGCCCCCCCATTTCGGGCAGTAAAAGGCTTCCCCAACCCCCCCCTGCCGAAGACCCCTCCCTTTCTTTTAACACCCATCTACCGGTGCAGATACCCTCCCTCCCCCGTCACTAAAGGTTCCAGCGCCCTTCACCGAAAAATTGCCAAGAAACCAGAAAGGTTATGTTTTCAAAGCCATCCCAAAGGCAAAACCCGCCCCGGCGGCTGCCCAACTTGGTGGTATTTGCAGTCCCTCCCTTTTCAAGTGGTGAACTCTGCCCCCTTTCCCAAAAAACTGGCCAGGAAATTTGGGGCTTTCACTTCTGCCATTTGTAACGAAAGGGGGTAGTGGCTCCTCTAGCCCCAACCGAAAGCGGTGGTAGCGAAACCCGCCGGGGACGGGGTTCTAATTTGGGTCCCTTTTTTTTTCCCCAAGACCCCGCCCAAAGGGCGGGAGGGGAATTTTTTTGGGGCGGGATCCTACCAGGACCTACCCCCTGGCGCGCCCAAGCTTTGGTGGCGGGCCGAGGCGCAGCGAGGAAACGGGAATCTTAAGACAAAACTTGTAGTAAAAGGTCAGGCAACGGGGTCAGGGCATGCGGCGGAGTTTTCGAGGTCAGGTAACAAAGCAAAAGGGTTTTGGTACAGGGGCAGACAGGAACTGAGGGGGACGGGGGGAAATTGTTTGAAACAGAAAAAAAATAAATTAAAAAGGGGAAAAGGGTAATAAGGGGGAAAAAATTGGGGAATAAACCGGGAAAAAAAATATATTAACGGGGGAAATTTTTTGAAAAAGGGGGAAATTGATGAACAAAGAAAAACCTTTAACGGTTTTGATGATCCAAGGGCGGGAAATTTATTCCCCGGGCGAACAAAGCCCACAAAAGGAGGAAATGCTAAATTCTGGTTTTAAAGTTTTTACCCCCATCTGCAAACTTTCCCTAAAAAGGCCGGGAAACTTTGCATGCATTTCCCGCCTTTTCTTACACCCCCAAAGCAAAACCCTCCTTAAGCGGCATTTGCAGCCCGGGCCTCCCCCTACATAGGCGAAAAGTAAACATTTTCCAAACTTTGGGAATTTTCCAGCCTCCATTTTGTTGGAACGACTCTAATGAATAGAAAAAGGGAAATGAATGATTTTTTGATGTTTCCCAAAGGGAGGACAGGAGCCCAAACCCGGGGAAATTTTTTAAATGTGGGGCCAGTGGCAGGCCCCATCCCCCGTGAAAACCTCCGTTTGCTCAGCCCTTTCATGGGACACTTATTTTTTCAGTTGGGGGAATTTAAACGGGATGAATAACTCATTCTACTGTTTCCCCGTTTGCCCACACACCCAGTAGTGGGATCCATTTGGACCACCACAAGCGAGGGCAAAAGCCACCCCAGGGGCGGGGTCTAAATAGGCCCCCGGTTTTCACCAGACCCCGCTTCAAAGGGGGGATGGCCCTTGCTGCGGGGGGAGTCCTTAAAGGGGTTTCATACCCCTGAGGGTTACTTTGCTTGGGGTTGGCAGCCGAGGTGTAAAATGGAAACAAAATCGAAAGGCCCCACTGGGAGTCGGGGCCCAAGCATTTGGGGCCCGGGTTTTCAGGCGGCAAGGGTTTTTGTTGGTCAAGGGACGGAGGAAAAAGGGGTACGGTACCCCGGAATGACAGACAAGGCTGATGGAAATTTTTTTTTCCTCTATACCCTCAAAAAAATTTATTTTATATTTATTATTTATTATTATTATTTTTTATTATTATATATTATTAATTATTTTTTTTATTTTTAATATTATTATTATTATTTTTATTTTATAGTCTTGGAGGAAATTGTGTGAGGAGCCTTTTCCATTACAAATCACTAAAAAAAATTTCCAAAAAGCTTTAAAAAATCTGGCCCACCTAGAAATATTCAGCAAAAATTTTCCTTTAACAACCCGTGTTATCTGTTCATGAACAAATGAAAAAGTTTTAAAAAACTTGCTTTCTTAAACCACTTTTTAAAACTGTGTGGGTTAATTTGTTCCACCCGGGAACAGGGGAGGGGCCCCCCAGAAGGGCTTTTTGTTTTTACTTTCTGTAAGTTTTGGAAAATATGATTCACATTCTTTATATTGAAGAAAATTTTGCCAAAGCCCAATTTTTCAAAACCTTTGCTTTGGGGTTTTTTTTTTTTCTGTCCCATTCCAGTTTTGGTTTTGAATTCAATCAAAAAATGGCACAGAATTTAAAATTTAAACACCTAAAACATTCCCCGTAGTTTTTGGTCCCCCCCCTTCGGGGGGGTTCAATTTCAACGCTGCATTTTAACAAACTGGTGTAATGCAGAAACTGGGTTTTAAACCACCAAAGTTAAAACTTTATGGTTTTGATCGTCAAGCTGTCCTCCTCAAAGGGCTTGGGATGCAGAGGCTGACCCCTCCCAAAAAAACCCCCCCATGGGCCCCTCTCCACTTCTTAATACTGAAAGAAGTAGGGGGGGCCTGCCCCAAACCCCTTCGTTTTTTAAGTACTGCTGACTTCCTCAAATTTTTTTCGTCCCGGGTGTATGTGGCGCTTTAGCCCCAACCCCCATAAAAAGTTCTCTGGCTGAGGGGTCTGAATGGGACAGAAAGGGGGGTTGGGGGACAGGTGAGGGGCCCCTGACCCCGGGTTTCCCCGGGCCATTTCCAACAAAAAGTTGTATCTGACCAACCAAAAAAGACTGTTGGCTTTGGGTTTTTTCAATGTTTATCTGGGGTGAAGTTTGATGGGCCTACCCACCAAACCCAAAAACCCTTGGGTTTCTAACAACACAACGGCCCCCCTAACATGACACTTTCAGTTTTGGGCCCCACCCTGACCCCTGCTGCGATGTCCCCTTTCTGTGCCAGGAATTTTGTGCCAGGGGGGAAAATTTTTTTCCGCTTGGGGCCCCTCGCATTTGAAAAGCCGCCACCTCTCGTCTAACATCCCTTTTTGTTCCCAAAATGTTTCAGACTACTGTTTGATTTAAAAATATCTTTTATATGATAAATACACCCCCCTGTATTTGACCCCAAAAGAACCCACTAACAGGGTTGGGTAAAACCCCCGGAAAATAAAATTTTGCTCCACAAAAGGCCAGAAAAATATACTTGTATGTGCCTTTAAAAAAAAAACAGTGTATTTTTAAATGAATATAAAAAACCCCAAACAGCTTAAAACCCTTGATTAAATTTAGCTACAGAAAATCTCAGGGAAAAAAAATTAAAATGGTATTGGTGTTATTAAAAAAAAGGGCCCTTTCATTTTCTACTACAAAAGCAAAACACGCTTAAATTTTAACCCTTTGGGTATAAATTGCCAAAAAGAAAATTTAGCAGCAAAAAATTAACTCGTAAAGTGGCCTTTTTAAAAAACCCCTGTAAATTTTTCTGATTTCAAAAACAGAAAAAACCCCTTAAAATTAACCTCCGGATATAAACTATGCCAAAAGGAAAAACAAAAAGGAAAATTTCGTCTTTTGGGGTTTAAAAAACTTTTTTATTTTCCGACTACAATACACAAACACGCAAAAATTTAAACCCCTTGGGTAATAATTGCGGGAAAAAAAATTAGCAGCAAAAAAAATTTAAATTTTAAAGGGCGTGTTAAAAAAGCCGTGTATTTTTAAATGACTACAAAAACCGAAAAACGGTGAATTAACCTTCGGATAAAAATTATGCTACAGGAATCAGCAGGGAAAAAAGTCGTCTTTGTTTTTGAAAAACACCATTTTTCCCCTTTTTCGACTACAAAAAGCACAAACCACTTTTAAATAACCCCCGGAAAAAAATTTTGCAAAAAAAAATGAGCAGCCAAAAAATTTTTCCCGGTTTTGTGGATTGTTTAAAAAAACTGGTTTTTTTTTACTGAATACAACAACAAAAAACCCCTTTTTGATAAAACCCCTTGGGGTATTCAAAAGTCTGTTAGCAGAAGCATTAAAAAAAGTATATGCAGCAGAAATTTGGGCGGACACTGGGCTTCCAAATTTCCCAAAACCCCCAAAATCAAAAAATTTTAACGGGGGAAGAGGAAAAAATCTCTGAAAAAACCGGGGACTACCCCCCAAAAAATCGTGAAAAAAATTAATTTTTGGTTTTGTATGAGACCAGATACTGCACGACAGCAGCCCAAAGCACGGGACAGAGGGGAGGAAAGTGAGCTGCCAGGCCCTCCGTCTGGACTATAGTGCGGGGATTTTAAAAATTCCAAAAAGGGGGGAATACATTAGCCGACATCAAAATATATATTTCCCCATTTTTGCCATTTTGGGGAAATTTTTAAAGTTTTGCATAAAATAAAAAAAAAAATTTGATAAATTTTTATAATTGGGGGTGCAACCATTGCCCTTTTTTTTAAAAAATTTTACTCCTTTTTGGTGTGGGCCCCTAAGGCCCGTGAGTGCCGAGGACTTTAATTTTTTGGGAACTATAGTGGGGGGTGGTGTCACAAAAAAATCCCACTGGGCTCTGATTGGCTTCCCCTCTATGCACATGCATTTTAGGGTTTTCCTTTTTTTCCCCCAGACTTCCTTTTGCCCCATCTAACCCATTGCTTGTGGGCCAAATTTATCAGTTAAAAACCCCTGTTGGTGTAATACACCCCATGTTACTGTAATACACCCCTATTACTGTAATACACCCCTTGCTGGAGTAAAACACCTCCTCTTAGTGTAATACAGCCCCTGCTGGTGTAATACACCCCTGTTACTGTAAAACACCCCCTGTTACTGTAATACACTCCATGTTGGTGTATACGCGCGAAATGTGCTGCGAAATGCATTCCAAAATAAGCAGTTCGAACATACCCTCATATACAAAGACTGTAGTCAAATATATTGGCTGTTCCTAAATAGCTGTGTCTAAAATTTAGTGCAAGTGTTTATAAAAAAGGAAGGTTATAAAAGAAAAACATACAGGCAGCCCAAGGAATACTTCAAAGTTTCAAAAGAGAAACTGTAATACACCCCCTATTACTGTATTACACCACCTGTTGGTTTGATACACCCCCTGTTACTGTAATACACCCCCTATTACTGTAATAAACTCCCTGTTGGCGTAATTTCAACCCCCTGTTTTGTAATAACCCTTGTTGGTGTAATCCCCCCTGTTTTCCGGAAAAAACACCCTCTGTTTTTCTGTAAAAAAGCCCCCTTTTCTTTAAAAACACCACCGTTGGTTTGATACACCCCTGTTACTGTAATACACCCCCCATTACTGTAATAAAACCCCCCCTTGGGGTAAAAACCCCCTTTTTTTAAAAACAGCCATTGTTACGTAAACACCCCCTTGTTTTTGTAAAACACCCCCTTTTCTGAATACCCCTCTGTTACGTAAAAAGCCCCCCGTTATGTAGAACACCACCTGTTGGTTTGATACATCCCCTGTTATCGTAATACACCCCCTATTACTGTAATAAACCCCCTGTTGGTGTAAAACACCCCCTGTTAGTGTAATACAGCCATTGTTACTGTAATACCCCAGTTGGTGAATACACCCCCGTTCGTAAACACCCCCTGTTTGTAAACACCCTGTTTTCTGTAATACACCTTTTTTACTGAATTTAAAAGCCCCTTTTTCTGTAATACACCCCCCTTTTTGGTAATACACCCCCTGTTAGTGTAATACAGCCCCTGTTAGTGTAATGCACCCCCTGTTACTGTAATGAACCCTATGTTAGCCTAATACACCCTTTTGGTGTAATACACCCCCTGTCACTGTAATACAACCCCTGTTGGTGTAATACATCCACTGTTACTTTTTTAAAAAACCCCCTATTGTGTAAAATAGCCCCTGTTCGTGTAATACACTCCCGTTACTGTAATTAAACCCCCCGTTATGTAATACACCCCTTTATGTTTTAAAACAGCCACTGTTTCTGTAATAAAACCCTTGTAATACATCCCCTGTTACTGTAAAACACCCCCTTTTACTGTAAAACGCTGCCTGTTAGTGTAATACAGACCCTGTTGGTGTAATACATCCCCTGTTACTGTAAAATACCCCCTTTTACTGTAATACACCCCCTGTTAGTGTATTACAGCCTCTTTACTGTAATACACCCCTTTTTGGTGTAATACACTCCCTTTAACTGTAATAAACCCCATGTTAGTGTAATACACCCCCCTGTTAGTGTAATACACCCCCTGTTACTGTAAAACACCCCCTGTTACTGTAGTATATCCCCTTTTACTGTAATACACCCTCTATTAGTGTAAAACAGCCCCAGTTACTGTAATACACTCCCTGTTGGTGTAAGACACCCCCTGTTACTGTAAAACACCCCCTGTTATAGTAATACACCCCCTATTACTTTAATACACCCTGTGTTAGTGTAATACACCCCCTGTTGGTGTAATATACCCCCTGTTACTGTAATACACCCCCTGTTGGTGTAAAACATCCCCTATTACTGTTAAACCCCTTTTTGGTGTAGTGCATCACCTTTAACTGTAATAAATCCCATGCTAGTGTAAGACACCCCCTGTTAGTATAATACACCCCCTTTTACTGTAATACACCCCCTGTTAGTGTAATCCACGCCCTGTTGCTGTAATAAACCCCCTGTTGTTGTAAAATGCCCCCTGGCATTGTAATACACCCCCTGTCACTGTAATATACCACCTGTCAGTGGACACTGTGTTCCGCTCATCTAGCTTGTGAACAAGCTCTGGGGAGAGGAGATAGGGCAAAGAAACAGCGTGCAATGTGAAGGAGAGTTTCAGGTGAACACTTATTAAGATATCAAAAGAAGTGCTCACCTGATTGAGATGTACTTTGTATGGTACAGCTCACTGAATTACGTTCCCCGTGTGGGACTAGTAGGGATGCAGCTCCAGCACAGCTCCTGCTGAGCGGCCACGTGGAACGCCGAAGGTCGGTAAATAAAAAGAGTAGCAAGTCTCCTGTTTAGGAGAAACCTCTCCGGGCCGTGCAGTTAGAGCACAGTTTTGCACTCTAACTGCAAGTCCCGGAGCTTTTACACCACCTGTCAGTGTAATACACCACCTGTTAGGCTAGGTTCACACGGTGTATTTGCAGGGCGTAATTACGCCCCGCAATTACGCCGTGTGGCCAGGGGCGGAAGCGTGGGAGGGAGGGAGCGGGGGGCCGGCACCTCGCCGGCCCATAGACTTGCATTACCAGCGGCGCGTATACGCTGCTGGTAATTCACATGTCAATTATCTCCCCACTCACATATTCGCCGAGCAGGGAGAGGAGACGTAATCCATAGTTCTCTATGAGAACTGTGGATTACCGTAATGACTTGGACATATTCCAGCCGTAATTTGCGCACTCCGGCGCGTAATTATGGACTGAAAAAAGTCAAATTTTAAGCCGTGTGAACATGGCCTTACTGTAATACACCCTCTGTTGGTGTAATACACCCCCTATTACTGTAATACACCCCCTGTTAGTGTAATACAGCCCCTGTTACTGTAATTCACCCCCTGTTACTGTAATACACCGCCTGTTGGTGTAATACATGTCACTTATCTCCCCGCGCGTACAATATGATCGTATTGTACGAGCACGGAGAGGAGGCGTAATCCATAGTTCTCTATGAGAGCTATGGATAACGGTAGTTATGGGGCGCATTTCCCTGTGTATTAAGCGCAGTACGCCACAAAATACGCGGTGAAATACAATCTAAAATAGGCTATCTAAAATCAGCAGAATCAAATGCAAAAAGGCAAACAAAAATTAGTGTCTAATAAATGTCACTGGAAGAAAAAAATTGCATCCATGTGTTCTTCCAAGGGACATTTGAATCTTACTGAATATTATAGTTAGTGTAAATTTATAGTAAAAAATGCAGGAAAAACAAAACACCGTTTCCATCCCTATCTATGTGAAAATGTATGTTATAGCCCATAATTTATAGTGATTTTTTTTATATGGCTTTAAAGACTATAATAGTAAAATTTGAGGTAAAATAATTTACTTTCATCTTTTTGAGGTATGCTTTATGAAGCTAAATTGTTCTGCTAATAAACAAGCATTGCTATGTTATTTGGAGCTCTGTAATGCACAACAGTATGGCCTGATTGTGATTATGTAAAGGCTCATTATATTCAATTACGCTGGGACTTTGAAACTTAACTGCTAATCTTTCTTTATTTTCCATACGATTATCTGATGTGTACCACAGTTGATCATATTGTGTTGTTTATTTTTACTACATTGATTTTTTTATTACCACACAACTATAAAAACAAAAAAAAATATAAAACATGATCCCTTCTAGAATATATACTTAGATTTTATTTAATAATGCAGTATCTATTATAATTCCTAACCATCTGTTGATAACAGTAATAGTAATATACTTATACTTGTAAGGCGCAAAAGTGAAAATCTCCCTGACAACCCTTCTGCAAGAATAATCCCAAAGGCGATTTTCACATGTTCTGCTCAAAGGGCACTTGACAAGGTTATGTACTCCTTATGTTCACGGGTCATAAAATCAGCTACTTAATTTTCACATAAATGGCATATGGATATAATTTTATTTAAATCATTTTGTTTTCCATCAAGGTGTGTAGAACGGCAAGCTGCTAGACCTCATAGAAAATATCTTATTGACAAAAATATATTTACATATTACTATAGGCAACCTGCATCTTGCTCATTATTCATCAAAACTGTCAATGTAACTTGAAGCGGTGTAACGGTCCTGGGCTGTGGATCCACTGGGTCACCACAAGCGATGGCGGAAGCCACACCAGGGAACAGAGTCTAAGTGGGTCCCTGTGTTCACCAGAGCCTGCCGCAAAGCGGGATGGACTTGCTGCGGCGGGATTCCACCAGGTCGCTACCCCTGATGTGACTTGCTTGCGGTGGTAGCCAAGGAATAGCGCGGTACAGAATCGGCAGGCAAACTCGTAGTCAGGGACAGGACGGAAGGTCGGGGCAGGCAGCGAAGGTTCGTGGTCGGTAAAAGTAAGCCGGAGAGACTGGTACACAGGATAGAGAACCGGAACGTAGACAGGGCTTCATCGCATAGGTCAGAGCGCTATGGAATCGGCGAGGGCCAGGAAGAGGTGGAGCGTAGATATAGGGACAGCAGCAGGTGTTTTCAATTATGGGCACGCTGGCCCTTTAAATTTGCGAGAGCCGGCGCAGACCGGAGCGGTGTCAGGTGAGATGGGAGACTTGCGAGGACGGGGGTGCACGAGGCCCGTGTTATCGGGCAACAAGGGCCCCTTGCAGCCAGTACCCCGGGCTGCAGCGCCACTCGTGACAGTACCCCCGCCGCCTTAGGTCTCCCTCTCCTTTTGCCCTGAAGAAATCTCTGGTGTAAGTTACGGTCCATGATGTTCTCCTCTGGCTCCCACGATCTTTCCTCGGGACCGAACCCCTTCCAATCAATCAGAAAGTAACGTTTCCCCTTGGTCTTCTTCATAGCCAGAATTTCCTTTATGGCAAAGACGTCCGAGGCATCGGCCACCGAGGCAGGGGGAGACACCCTCCGAACGTACCTGTTCAAGATGACTGGCTTTAGTAGGGAAACATGGAAGGAGTTCGGAATACGCATCGAGGGGGGTGCCGGAGCTTGTAGGCCACCGGGTTGATTCTCTTCAAGACTTCAAAAGGGCCAAGGAACCGGGGAACCAATTTGTAGGACAGAATCCTTAGAGGAACATATTTGGAGGACAACCAGACCTTATCCCTAGGCTTGAACGAGGGCGGAGACCTGTGTTTATCCGCCTGGAGCTTCATCCGAGCGGAGGCCCGGAGCAAAGATTGCTGCGCGTTGTCCCAAATAGACTTCAGGTCACGGATCAGGGAGTCCACAGCAGGAACATCTGAGACCGATGACAGCGGGAGGGGTGGGCGGGGATGTAGTCCATACACCAGAAAAACGGAGAAGTGCCCGTGGAATCAGAGTCCAAGGAATTGTGGGCGAATTCGGCCCAGGGTAACAAGTCTGCCCAATCATCTTGCTGGGCCGAGACGATATTCTCCAAGATCTGGTTAATTCTTTCTACCTGCCCGTTCGACTGCGGATGGTAAGCGGAGGAAAAGTCCAAATCCACTATGAGCTGGGAACAGAGAGACGGCCAGAAACGGGAGACAAATTGAACTCCGCGATCGGACACAATGTGTCGAGGAAGGCCATGCAGGCTGAAGACATGCAGGAAGAAGAGGGTTGCCAGACGAGGTGCTGACGGTAGTCCAGGCAAAGGTACAAAATGCGCCATCTTAGAAAAGCGATCGGCGATGACCCAAATGACAGTATTACCCGCCGACGGTGGGAGATCCGTGATAAAGTCCATAGCAATCTGGGACCATGGACGGTCCGGAACGGGCAGGGGAAGAAGCAATCCTGCCGGCTTGAGGTGAGGTGTCTTGTTGCGACCACACGAAGAGCACGAGGCCACAAAATCCTTCACATCCTTGATTTGGTTGGGCCACCAGTAGTACCGACCAATGAGCTGTGCCATCTTCCGAGCTCCCGGGTGGCCGGCAACCGAGAGCCATTACCCCACTTCAGGATTCTCCTCCGAAGAGATGGACGCACATAGGACTTGCCTGGAGGTATCTGCCGTAAATCTACCGGAGCCACGGTGATCAGACGGTTGGGAGGAATGATGTGGGAAGGTGGAGATTCCTCCCCTACCACGTCCGACGCCCGTGACAGAGCATCGGCTTTACGTTCTTCTCGGCTGGGCGGAAATGGATCGTGAAATTGAACCGCGAGAAGAAGAGGGCCCAACGAGCCTGCCGGGGATTAAGGCGCTGAGCCGTCTGGAGGTACACCAGATTCTTGTGGTCCGAGTAGATGGTTACCGGATGTCGGGCCCCTTCAAGCAGATGACGCCACTCTTCAAGGGCCAATTTAATGGCCAACAGCTCACGGTCACCAATGGTGTAGTTCTTCTCCGCAGGAGAGAACGTTTTCGAGAAGAACCCGCACATGACCAACTTGCCCTTGGAATCCCTCTGAGAGAGCACCGCCCCTCGCTCCTACGGATGATGCGTCCACCTCCAGAAAAAACGAGTTCTCTGCGTCTGGACGAGACAAAACGGGAGCCGATGCAAAGGCCGCCTTGAGCCAGGAGAAGGCATCTTCGGCCGCTTGTGGCCACAGCCTCGGATTGCCAGACTTCTTAGTAAGGGCCACAATGGGAGCCACTAGCGTCGAGAAGTGTGGAATAAACTGGCGGTAATAATTTGCAGAGCCTAGGAACCGTTGAATGGCCCGAAGGCCAGTTGGACGAGGCCACTGCAGGACGGCCGACTGTTTGGCCGGGTCCATTTGAAGTCCTTTGGCGGAAACAATATATCCTAGGAAGGGCAGGCTGGATCGGTGAAATTGGCATTTCTCCAATTTGGCGAAGAGGCGATTCTCCCGAAGGCGACTGAGGACCTGGCGCACATGAAGACGGTGGGACTTGAGATCAGGCGAAAAGATCAATATGTCGTCCAGATACACGACCACGCACACATATAAGAGGTCCCTGAAGATGTCGTTAACGAACCCCTGAAACACCGCAGGGGCATTGCAGAGACCGAAGGGCATAATTAAGTATTCTAAATGCCTGTCCTGCGTGTTGAATGCCGTCTTCCACGCGTCGCCCTCTCGGATTCTAATAAGGTTATAGGCCCCTCGCAAGTCCAGTTTGGTGAAGATCCTAGCCCCCCGAAGTCGGTCGAAGAGCTCCGAGATCAGCGGCAGTGGGTAACGGTTTTTCACCGTAATCTTATTCAGACCGCGGTAGTCGATGCAGGGTCGAAGTGAGCCATCTTTCTTCTCCACAAAGAAGAAGCCTGCTCCGGCTGGTGAAGAGGACTTGCGGATAAAGCCTTTCTTGAGGTTCTCCTGTATGTAGTCTGACATGGCCTTGGTCTCGGGGACCGACAGTGGGTAGACTCTGCCCCGAGGAGGGGTCGTGCCAGGCAACAGGTCGATAGGGCAATCGTAGGGCCGGTGAGGCGGCAAAGAGTCAGCCTGTTTTTCGGAGAACACATCGGAGAAGTCTTGGTACTCTGCAGGCAACCCCGGCAACGGCTTCAAGGGCGCAGGCGGAGAAGTGGGACGCACCGGGCGAGGTGCAGACAGACAACGATGCTGGCAGTCCTGTCCCCATCGTGTAACTTCGCCCGTCTTCCAGTCCAAGACCGGGGCGTGGCATTGCAGCCAGGGTAACCCCAACAGGATAGCAGACGAAGAGCGGGGTAATACGTAGAACACGATTCTCTCGCCATGGAGTGCCCCTACATGCATAGTAACGGGCTCCGTACGGTACTGGATAGTGTCGCGCAGGACCTCCCCACTCACCGAAGAGATCGCCAGAGGCTTAACGAGGCGAACGGTGGGAAGGCGAAGCTTCGACACCAGGGCGGCATCCATAAAATTTCCCGCCGAGCCGGCGTCCAAGAAGACAGAGGCTTGCATCTTCACTCCAGAACTAGAAGTGATCTGCACCGGCATGGTTAGATGTGGAGAGGGACTGTTCACACCCAGGGACGCCTCTCCCACGTGCCCTAGGTGCGCGCATTTCCCTGGCGCGGACGAAGCGGACAGTCCCTCAAGAAGTGTTCAGAACTAGCACAGTACAGACATAGGTTCTCAGTGTGGCGTCGGGCACGCTCTTGTACTGAGAGTAGCGCACGGTCGACCTTCATGGGCTCCTCACTGGAATGCTGAGGTGGTGGTACAGGAGGCTTCTGGAATACCGGAGCCAGGCGCGGAAAGCGACGAGGTCGAGCAGAGTTGCGTTCCTGGCGGAGCTCTTCTTCTCTTTCAGAGAAACGCACATCAATCCGCGTGGCCAGGTGGATCAACTCAGACAATGAAGCCGGAAGATCCCTTGCGGCCAGGGCATCCTTGACCCGGCTAGAGAGGCCTTTCTTGAAAGTGGCACAGAGGGCGGCCTCATTCCAGGTCAGCTCCGAGGCCAAAGTATGGAATTGGATGGCGTAGTCACCCACCGAGGATTCTCCTTGGTGTAAGTTAAGGAGTGCGGTCTCCACCGACGAAGCCCGTGCCGGTTCCTCAAAAACGCAACAGAACTCCTTAAAGAAGGCCTGCAGGTCGCCCACCAGAGGATCACCCCTATCCCAGAGGGGGGTTGCCCACGCCAGAGCCTTCCCGGAGAGCAGGCTGTGGACAAACGCCACTTTTGCGCGTTCGGACGGGAACTGGTCGGCCATTAGCTCCACGTGCATAGAGCACTGAGTAATAAACCCCCCCTGCATAGTTTCGGGTCTCTCTCGAACTTCGAGGGAAGCAATAGCCGGAGCTTAGGCCCCAAGGTGGCGAGGGCGACGGCAGGTGCAGGAACTGGCGGAGATGATGGCGGAGACTGCCGTTGGGAGGCGACGAGCTGCTGCATCATGGACGTCAGCTGATCCAGCTGCTGTGCCTGCTGCGTCACCTGCTGGGACTGCTGGGCAACGATGGACGTCAGATCTTCCAGGCTGAGTAACGGAACCTTGGCGGGATCCATGGCCGATTCCAACTGTAACGGTCCTGGGCTGTGGATCTACTGGGCCACCGCAAGCGATGGCTGAAGCCACCCCATGGAACTGAGTCTAAGCGGGTCCCGGTGTTCACCAGAGCCTGCCGCAAAGCGGGATGGACTTGCTGCGGCGGCAAGGAATAGCATGGTACAGAATCGGCAGGCAAACTCGTAGTCAGGGACGGGCCGGAAGGTCGGGGCAGGCAGCGAAGGTTCGTGGTCGGTAAACGTAAGCCGGAGAGACTGGTACACAGGATAGAGAACCGGAACGTAGACAGGGCTTCCTCGCATAGGTCAGAGCGCTATGGAATCGGCGAGGGCCAGGAAGAGGTGGAGCATAGATATAGGGACAGCGGCAGGTGTTTTCAATTATGGGCGCGCTGGCCCTTTAAATTTGCAAGAGCCGGCGCGCGCGTGCCCTAAGGGGCCAGGGCGCGCGCACCGGCCGCGCACACAGACCGGAGCGGGGTCAGGTGAGATGGGAGACTTGCGGGGACGGGGGTGCACACGGGACGCGGCGCTGCCCGCACCCGGTGCGGCCCGCGTTATCGGGCAACGAGTGCGCCTGCAGCCCGGACCCCGGGCTGCAGCGCCACTCGTGACAAGCGGGAATAATTTCACATCTGTCATTTGATCTCTATAAGAAATATATATGGTTGAAAACAGGTCTACAGAACTTTCCAAAATCCGGCAGCCATGTCTTCATTTGGCTGCACTGTTTTATAATAATATAATTGCTTAAATATTGTTTTAAATATTATGTTTAAGGTAAACATAATTTCTTGAAATGAATCTACAGTAGATTCAAAATAATAGCCCACTGACCTTAACCTGTTTCCACACTTTGATGTAATAGTACTTTAAGGGATTCAGGTAGCTGGTGAACCTTGACATACTGTTATGTCAAGGTAATCATGTGGGCACTGCTACTATGATTATACCATCACGAGTGGGAGGACAGCGGAAGTATGCAGTCACACTCATAATGTGACTGCCAGGACCAGAGAATACTCTGATTTTGGTACTTATCCCTTTCACTATGAAATCACATTTACAATGTAGTGGCATAACTAAATATTCTAGTATATTATGATAAAAGCTTATGTGAAATGAAAGCTGTTTTATAGGACTAAAAAGAAACTAAGCAGTGTTAAACCAAAATGTAAAAAAGGCACAAAATACATTTTTATACAAAAAAATTTGTATTTAAAAATGTATATTTAAAAAATAATAATATTTGGTATCTTTATAAGCTACTCCAATGAATCAAATACACTCATGTATGAAAAATTGTAATTTTATTAATGAAAATCTGAATACAGATATATTAAAATATAAAATGACACTTCATGTTCTTATCCACAAATTGCTGTCATTAACAGGGATCAACTATCAGTTGCTCACAGAAAAATGTATCCCTACTTCATAAAATTATAACCTTTATTGATATACATTTAAAAAATATATAAACCTCACATATAGAATATATTTAATCATAAACACCCCAACAGGCAACTTCTGTGTAGATAAAAGAAGATATTAAAGATATTGTTAATAAACCCCACAGTATATCACACTTATCCAACCACAATAAAGTATTTTTTATTCACTACTCACGGTTCTGTAGTTTACATAGATGCCACTGTTACATGAAACCAATCTTGATTCAAATACAGTGGAGGTATCTGTATCCTTAAAAAATAATAATCTACGCTATACCTATCCAAGGAGGAGCACTCGCCCCAACAGGGGCGACCTCGCCTATCCGAAGACTGCCCCTACTTCTAAAGATGGAAACAACAATATATAGCCACCAAAATATCAATCAGTGAGGGGAAATACACCACACCTCACCACTCACTGGGCATAAAAATATGTCCAGAGAACAGTCCCGACGCGTTTCCCCAGCAAAACACTGGTTCCTCATGGGACATATAGTAAACAAAAATCAATGATGTATAGTGGCATAATAGCCAAAAATAATGGTAGCATAGAAAAATAACCACCAACCAGGTGGTGATAAGGATGGTAGCCTGATAGGGATGTTGGTAGGACTAGACACTATCAGTACCTAAGGAGTACTTACTAAACTTCACAACCACATTATAGCAAGCCTAAAAGAACATTAATCTGAATATACTATAGATGTCAGGTCCCTTACCTTTCTACAATTTATCTTGATAAAAAGTTAATACAGTATCATGACATGCTAACTCATTCTATAACAGGCCACAAATCACATAGCAACCTCATAATAGCAAGGATAAGACAATAGATTGCCGTGCTGGTGATCCACAGTCTGTATTATGCTTGCTGTACTTTGATTATAGGTATTTTAGATGGCTTTTATGTGATATTATGTGTAGATGCTAAGCACTCTATGAGTACTGATAGTTACTCTTTGTCTTTTTGACAGTAATGTTTAGATACTAGTATGATAATACATTTTTATTACAGTTGCTGTTGGGTGTGTTTGATTAAATGAAGGTGCGTTAATTTATTTTACACTCATTAACAATTATGTCCAATGGCACATTAAACTTGATACTTTTACCACCATATAATATGACTATTTCTTATAGTACATAATCTTTATTTGTAAGCCTTTTTTAATATTAAGAACTCTTCAAATGTGGTGATTCTTTCCACCTTATTCTCTTTATCTTGTTCACTTCTGCAATTTCATTATGTAACAATTTAGCAGCAGTGGACAAGATAAAGGAGATAAAGGGAAAAGAATCTCAGCATTGAAGGATTCTTAAAGTTAAATAAAACTAATTTTAAAAACATCAATATTTATGCTTATAAGAAATAGTGATATTGTATGGTGGTTAAGGTACTGGATTTAAAGGGGTTTTGCCATGAAGTAAAATTGACATGGAAAGCTTGCAAATTAAATAATAAACATTTTCAACATTCATCATTATTAGAAATTCTGGACCATTTTTGTTTTAGCTGCTCCTTTAGTGAGCCATTGTTTACAGCTCGTCTCCAGGGGATACGACCAGGCCTGAGAGCTCCTCAGTAGTGTTGAGCGATTATAATCGACAAAGTTGAAATCGGCACGGTTTTTATGTTGATCGGAATTTTCCGATCACGCGATAATTTAGGTGAGAATCTGCGCATAATCTATTAATATCGCGCCATTTTCGGTGCTTCCTGTCATTTTGGCGGCCAGCAAATCAGCTTAGAAAATAGAGCAAGGTGAGCTGGGTGTGCAACGTCATGACTGTGATGTGTATGGTTGTGATTGGCTGGAATCACATGACCTCGTTTTACATAGAACAGCCCTTCCTGTTCAGCATCAGTGTGTTAGTGTGTCTCATAAGAGCAGTGCGTGTGTTAGCTTTCTCCTCAATACAGCTCAGCGACACAGTTCTCTTTGTTCACACAGACAACTATGCTTTTAGCTTTGAACATTAGAACATAGGTAGATTAGAGAATTTCAGTTTTTAGCTAGTTAGGTTGAGACTTTGAAAGAAGCATCTAGAGCTGTACAGCCACGGGGGACGTTATAATTGTGCAGGGAACGCTATAATTGTGCATGGGACCCTATAATTGTGCAGGGGACATTATAATTGTGCAGGGGACGTTATAATTGTGCAGGGGATGCTATAATTGTGCAGGGAACGCTATAATTGTGCAGGGGACATTATAATTGTGCAGGGGACGCTATAATTGTGCAGGGGACGCTATAATTGTGCAGGGAACGTTATAATTGTGCAGGGGACGCTATAATTGTGCAGGGGACGTTATAATTGTGAAGGGGACGTTATAATTGTGCAGGGGACGCTATAATTGTGCAGGGGACGCTATAATTGTGCAGGGTACGTGAATAGTGGGCAGGGGACGGTACATTTTTGCAGGGGACGGTATAATTGTGAAGGGTACGTTATAATTGTGCAGGGGACGCTATAATTGTGCAGGGGACGCTATAATTGTGCAGTGGACGTTATAATTGTGCAGAGGACGTTAAAATTGTGCAGGGGACGTTACAATTGTGCAGGGGACGTTATAGTTGTGCAGGGGACGTTATAATTGTGCAGGGGACGCTATAATTTACTTATAATTGAGCAGGGGAAGCTATAATTTACAAATAATAGAGAAGGGGACTCTATAATATAATTGTGCAGGGGACGTTATAATTGTGCAGGGGACGCTATAATTTACCTATAATTGTGCAGGGGACGTTATAATTTACCTATAATTGTGCAGGGGACGCTATAATTTACTTATAATTGTGCAGGGGACTCTATAATTTGCTTAGAAATGTGCAGGGGACTATACCTATCTGTATACCCGCTGGGGGACCTGTAACCTATCTGTATACCCGATGGGGGACCTGTAACCTATCTATATACCCGCTGGGGGACCTGTAACCTATCTGTATACCCGCTGGGGGACCTGTAACCTATCTGTATACCCGCTGGGGGACCTGTAACTTGCCTGTATACCCGCTGGGGGACCTGTAACTTGCCTGTATACCCGCTGGGGGACCTGTAACTTGCCTGTATACCCGCTGGGGGACCTGTAACCTATCTGTATACCCGCTGGGGGACCTGTAACCTATCTGTATACCCGCTGGGGGACCTGTAACTTGCCTGTATACCCGCTGGGGGACCTGTAACTTGCCTGTATACCCGCTGGGGGACCTGTAACTTGCCTGTATACCCGCTGGGGGACCTGTAACTTGCCTGTATATCTACTGGGGGATCTATAACCTATACACTTACCTACTGGGAGACATATAAACTATATCTCCACCTACTGGGGGACTTATAACTTACTGGGGGGCAAATAACTTATTGAGTTGTGTAGTCGCTAATAGCCATTAAGCCGGTTGTTAAGGCCTCAAGACAAGTCAGTTGATAAGAGTTAGCAATCGACTCCGCGGACCCCAGTCGGTTGTTAAGCCAGTTGTTAAGGCCTCAAGTAGATTGATAAGAGCTTAGCAATCGACTCCGGGGACTAGCTGACAGGCTTTTGAAAGGAGAGTGTATATTGTGCAGTCCAGACTGCTTTGAACGTGCATTGAAATGGCTTTTTATTACCAGTTTTCACCAGTTTTTGGTGAAATATTAGCTTGTATTTTGTGCAGCCTGTACTTATATTAGGATACAGAGCTTTTCTAGTAACTGCAGGTGTATTTGATAGGTGCAAAACCCACCTTTTATTATCCGTACACAATTTAATTAGTTTTTTTTTCACTTTTGTGCAGCCCAGTTTTGTTCAAAGACCCACTTTGTACTTACAATAGGATACAGAACTTTTCTAGTCACCGCAGGTGTATTTTATAGGTGCAAAAACCACCTTTTATAATCCATACACAATTTAATTAGAATTTTTTCACTTTGGCGCAGGCCATTTTTGTTGAAAGACCCATCTTGTACTTATATTACCATACAGAAATTTGCTAGTAATTGCTGTTGTATTTCATAGGTTCCAAAACCACCTATTATTATCAGTACACAATTTAATTACGTGTTTTTCACTTTGGCGCAGCCCAGTTTTGTTCAAAGACCCACTTTGTACTTACAATAGGATAAAGAACTTTTCTAGTCACCGCAGGTGTATTTCATAGATGTAAAAACCACCTTTTATTATCCGTACACAATTTAATTAGCTTTTTTTCACTGTTGAAAGACCCATCTTGTACTTATATTACCATACAGAAATTTGCTAGTAATTGCTGTTGTATTTCATAGGTGCAAAACCCACCTTTTATTATCCGTATACATTTCAAATAGGTGTTTTTTTTTACTTTGGTGCGGCCCAGTTTTGTTCAAAGAGCCACCTTGTACTTAAATTTGAATACAGAAATTTTGTAGTTACTGTTGGTGTATTTCATTGGTGCAAAAACCACCGTTTGTTATCCGTATAACTTTTAAATAGCTGTATTGCACGTGGTGCGGCCCAATTTTTTTCAAATAGCCACATTGTAGGTCAATTCTGATAGAAAAATTTTCTAGCAACTGTTCTCGTTTGTCATTGCTGCAAAAAACGCAATTTCTCATCCGTGTAACTTCTGAATAGTTTTATTGCGCTCGGTGAATCTCAGTTTGGCGCAGATAGCGCACTTGTATGATAGTTTGTTGAAAACTATCAATTCCTAGTCCTACTGGGCAGTTGTAAATCCCTGGGACTGAAGGAAGAACACTGTTGATTTTGTCTTATGGTTCTTCCACCAGACCACATTTCACAGGTATTCACTTCAGTTTCTAATCCTAGTTGGCTGTAGGAAATTAGAGGGATTTAAGAATAGCTGGGATTTGCCGTCTTTCAATAAGACACTGTCAAAAACTCTTCCATAACTTCTTAAATTTTAATCTTTCTGAACATGGAGCGAAATGCAGGAGGTAAGCGAGCAAAGAGGGGTGTAGGACATGGAGGTAGCGGTACGAGAGAAGGTGCTCCTTCCAGTGCTGGCGACAACACGCAAGCCAGCGGATCGTCGGTTGCAGGACCGTCAGGGCCCTGTGAATCTCAGTAACGAACAGCGTCGCCAATCTGTTCTTCAGTGGTTAATGCAACCTGCATCCAGCAGTCTTACCTCCTCGTCCTCCCAGTCACGGCCACAAATGTCAATGTCCAGTTCAACTAAAATGGTGGTTGAAAGACTCCTTTTTCTGGCACTTTTGAATCTGTGGATCAGACAGGTTTAATGGTTATATTGCGGTCCAGGACAGGTTTAGTCAATGTCCAGTTCAACTAAAATGGTGGTTGAAAGACTTCTTTTTCCGGCAGCTTTTAAATCTGGGGGTCATGCAGGTTTGGGGCTCATGCTGTGGCCCAGGACAGGGATAGTCAATGTCCAGTTCAACTAAAATGGTGGTTCAAAGACTCCTTTTACCGGCACATTTTAAATCTGGGGGTTATGCAGGTTTGGGGCTCATGCTGTGGCCCAGGACAGGGATAGTCTATGTCCAGTGAAACTAAAATGGTGGTTCAAAGACTCCTTTTTCCGGCACTTTTTAATCTGTAGGTCATGCAGGTTTGAGGGTCATGCTGTGGTACAGGGCAGGTATAGTCAATGTCCAGTGAAACTAAAATGGTGGTTAAGACTCCTTTTTCCGGCACTTTTTAATCTGTGGGTCAGACAGGTTTAAGGGTCATGCTGTGGCCCAGGACAGGTATAGTCAATGTCCAGTTCAACTAAAATGGTGGTTCAAAGACTCCTTTTTCTGGCAGTCTTTAAATCTGGGGGTCATGCAGGTTTGGGGCTCATGATGTGGCCCAGGACAGGGATAGTCTATGTCCAGTGAAACTAAAATGGTGGTTGAAAGTCTCCTTTTTCCTGCACTTTTTAATCTGTGGGTCAGACAGGTTTTGGGGTCATACTGCCGTCCAGGCCAGATATATTCAATGTGCAGTTCAACTAAAATGGTGGTTAAAAGACTTATTTTTCCGGCACTTTTTTAATCTTTGGGTCATGCAGGTTCGGGGCTCATGCTGTAGCCCAGGACATGGATAATCAATGTCCGGTTCAAGTAAAATGATGGTTCAAATAATACTGCCTTCTAGCACTTTTAAGTTTGTGGGTCATGTAGGTTTAAGGGTCATGCTGTGGTACAAGACAGTGGCAGTACGCGTCACTGTACGCCAGTATTCAACCATGTGAACATGCTGTCACAGTTCACGTCACATTCCCTGCCAGGGACTGTCAACGTGTCCGTGCCTGCCATGTCTTTGCTGCGGCTCCCTGCGCAAGGATCTCAGTGGTCTGAATCCCCACTGCTAGTATATTTACCCATCCCCGTTCCTTTCCCTGCTACTACGAGCGTTTGTGTCTGGTGGCGGTGCCTGCCAGCACTTAGCACTCACTTTCCCTCATTCCTGCTTCCTGGCATCCTGTGCAGGCTGGCCCCCTTCGGACACTGCTCTGTTATTTCAAAGAGCAGTGTCCCAATTACCTGGCCAGTGACCTTTAACCTTATGGGATATAAGGAACTTCCTGTCCTTGCTCCAGCATCAGTTCCTCGTCTTCCTACATTGAGCTTGATCCCCTGGCTGCTGTTTAGCTGCTGCTTACCTGTGTGTAATCAGTATGCTACCTGTTACCTGTACCCGTTTCCTGCTGAACACCTGCCGCTTTACCAGTCTGTTATATACTTTTGTATATCTGTCATTGTACCAAATCCGCTACTCTCCTGGGATTGAATATCCTTCCTACGGCTACACCTGTGGGGTCCTGTGGTCCATACCTACACCTGCTGTATACTGTCCTGCACTTTGGCTACCTCTGCGAGTTACACCATCTACGCTCACAGGGGCCCAGAGGATCCATCATATACCGATGATCGACAGGTCAGTACATACTGACATTGCCGGATTGCGATAGGAACACAGGTGCAAGAGCAGCAGGTAACAACAGCCAGGGGGTCAAGTTCAATATAGGAAGACAACACAATGAACTGACAGTGGAGCAAGGACAGGAAGTTCCTTATATCCCAGAAGGTTAAAGGTTACTCGCTAGGTAATTGGGACACTGTCACCTTAAATAACAGAGCAGAGCTGCACGTGCCCCCTAGGGGAGGTTAGCGTGCACAGAAAACCAGGAAACAGGAGCAAGGGTTGGTGAGTACTAAGTGCTATTGGGCACAGCCGCTGGACACAAACACTTGTACCATGTTTCCCCGAAAATAAGACCTAGTGCGATTTTTTTTCAAGTTTAGAAATATAAGGGCTCCCCTGAAAGTAAGACCTAGTGGCAGTCATTGCTACAAGAGTACCTATCACCTCCACACAAACACACACACATTGATAGTAGATGAAATTATAAGACTTCTCATATACATGTCATTACCAATACAGAGGATTTACCTCAGTATCAGAGGAAGAAAGGTTTTACTTTCACTTTGTAACTCAGGAGATCCTACAGAAAGCTGTGGAACAAACCAACTGTACAGGGTGATCTGAGTCTCTCACTACAGATAAAGCAGAATTAAACAGAACAGATATTGCATCGTGATATCACGGCACACAGTGTTATCTCAACTTTTTCAATGCCTTTCAATGGCCTTTGTTTACAGATAGGAGCAGATAACACGAAAATCCGTGATATCACGGTTCAGCTGTACTCTGCTACATCTGTACATACACTGTAGGCACAGCACACAGATGAGATAGTGTGACTGAAGTTACCTGTTGATTCAGAGTTTGGCTGATTTTGCTGATGTTTGTGATGATAGGACTACAGTATATTAATAAATTATGATTTTTTTGGTTCAACAGTAAATGTGAATTCTTGTTCATGGAAAAATAATACAACCCCTGAAAATAAAACCTAGTGCATCCTTATGAGCAAAAATTAATATAAGACACTGTCTTATTTTCAGGGAAACAGGGTAGCAGCAGGGACAGGAACCAGGATGGGTAAGTATACTAGCAGTGGGGACACAGGCCACCGAGACCCCTGCACAGGTAGTCACAGCGGAGACATGGCAGGCATGTCCCTGGACGGGAATGTCGCGTGAACTGTGACACATACCCTTATTCTAATTGCCAGATTAAAGTTAGTTTAGCATCATTCCCTCAAATAAGGACAATTTGACTTCCTCTGGATCAACACTACAGAAGTGAATGGGCATATGTTTTTCTCAGCCTTACAAACTATGTAACTATGTAACTTATAAATTATTTATGGGCTTACAATCAACATCATAAAAAAGAAAAAATGTGGCAAAATTGTGTTTTTTACAATTTTGTCCTCCCAAAATTAAATTAATAAAAAAATAAATAGAATCATATGAACCCATAAATAGGGTAAAAAGTGATTAGCTCAAGAATGGTAAAATAAAAATTCAAAAAATTTCAAAAGTGGCCAGGTTTTAAAGAGTTAAAGAATATGGTAAAATGCTAACCCAATTTTAGTTGCAAATTAGAAAAATAATGCATTGTTTATGTGGGGTGTGAAGATCTGTTATACAAAAAATTCAGGGTAGGTGAGAAACACATTTTTAAAACTAACTTTCACATTTGGGTGCCTGTGGTGTCCAAAATAATATCAGAAAAAAAATTTGAAAATATATTATTACAATAATCTAAATATACCACAAAGTGCCTTACCTTTCCACAACTTTAATTAAGGACTTACAAATTAAACACCAATCATTGAATGGCTACATGTAGACACATGGGGTGACATGTATGAACTTTGGCGCCCACACTTAATCGCACGCATTAGTAGTGTAGAATGCGCCAGAATGTATGAACCTGTTCTTCTGCAGTCCATACATAAAGGCGCATTGTACTGCCAATATAACAAGTCTGGCTCAGGCAGACCAACTTTAACCTGGTCTGGCTGTTCTAACTGTTATGCACCCAGGTTTGACTTCAAAGATTCCTAAATGTGTTGAATCATATGGTTGTGGTGCAATACTCCTCCAGAACGCCCCCACATCTTGGGCGCATTACAAAGTTGCAGGAATGCCACTAAATGCGCCTAGTTTTTGAGTGTGCCTGCTCATACATCTAGAGAACAGAATACTGCAGCCCCGTTCATACATGTCACCCATATTTTATATCATATTTATCTCCCAATATCGTAAAGTGAATTTATGTTTTTTTTTTTTTTCAAAGTTGGTAATCTCACACAATTCACTTCAGGATTTTGTATCTTGAGCCAAGAGAAGAGGTAAAGAAGGACAAATCTAAATAAATTAATGCAGTATCTAAATATTTGACTTCTTTTAAATGTTCTAGAACAAATTCAGTACCAGAATAAAGCTCAGTATAAAAAATACAGCACTTGAACTAAGATCATGACATTCATTATCAATATAATTCAGTGACTCACAAGGGAAGTTTTATTATATGATTGGAGTAATCTCTATCATTCTCTTTCCTATTTAGCCCACGCTACCTTGTTGATTTCTCCTGACCACATCTTATCTCTGCAGAGTTTGCTTATCTGATTTTTTTGACTCCTTTCTATTGCAGCACATCCCTATCATGTTTACCTACACACCCCTCACAGTGCCACACACTGCATCATTTAGAGAAACATGCACACACTGTACTCCCTGAAAACAATACCTTTACAATTTATACCATTTTACTATAAATGCCACAAATAATGCCCTCTGAAAAACATCACGCTGTGCCCTCTAAACATAATAGTTCAACATACTGTGAACTATACTCTTAAATATAATGTCACATTTTGTTCCTCTTGAAAATAACAATATCATAGATGGTACCACTTACACGTAGCATAGTGCTATGACATAGTGCCCTATAAGTAATGAAAAATGCAGAGCCCAATAATATAATAATCCCATGTAATGTGTCCCCACAAGATAATGCCAACATATATTGGTCCTAAAAAAGATTGTGACCCTGTCATGATTGTGCCTGACACACCCCCGGCTTTTGGCTCTGGTCGCCGGCCACGGATGTTGCGGCGAAAACCGTGGTTTCTGACATAACACCTTAAGTTTGTATTTTCTAGTGTGAACTTGGTCTTCCTCCCTGCATTCTTGATTGATTCCTGGCCAATGCCCGTGGTCAGGAATCATCCAGCACTCCACTGGTTAATCTTGCTCCTTGTTGGTTTCTGTTAATTGACAGCCCTTTGTTCCTATTAGGTCTTCTGTTACTTCCACCTATTACCTTCATCCTTTTGGTTTCTGGCAGGTATTTAAGGGCTGTTATACCTATTCCCCTTGCCTGCTATAGGTTTTGCTCCCTGTAGTTCGCTCGTTATTTTGCCTGCTGCTGTTTACTGTTACCTGACCTCTGGCTTCGCTTCTGACTATTCTTCTTCCTCTTGTATCTGTACCGTGCCTCCCGGCTGTTACCTGACCTTTTGCTTGGACTCCGTTTATCCCTTGCCTTACATTTTTGTACTTCGCTGCCAGTTCTGTTACCGATTTTGGACGGCCTGACTACGTGTATTTGTTCTGTGTTTGTTTGTCCTTGTCTGTGTTGCACCTTGATTAGTGCAGCCATCAGTCTTCTGGTTGGGGCCGGCCTCATAAGGAGTCGGGTTCCCCAAAAGGCAGGGACAGGGGCTGGGACCAGTGTCAGGGCCTCACTTGTCTGTGTCTTGGTGTGTGTCCCTGACCGGCCCATAGTGCATATTGAAAACATCATTGCCACCCATATTGGCCTCTTCAAATATTAATAAGACTCCTGATAGTAAGAATGTAGTCCACGATGCCTTAGTTGTGCTCCCTAAAATTATAAATGTCAAAAATGTTGCTCTTATATTTGTCTCTACATGCTTTCACCGTATGTAACACACTTTAGTGCTATTTGAAAAAGGACCAACAATTATTGTTAAGGGGTCCCATCCAGGGCCGGGACGACGGGTAGGCAGAGGTAGGCGATCACCGCGGCCCCGGGCTGCTCAGCTGGCAGCGTCGCGATGAAGTGATGTCATCGCGACACTGCCTCTCCTCGGGCGCACAGCGCGTCATAGGCCGTGCGCCCGAGGAGCTGCTGGAGGAGCGTCCCAGCGCTGGAGGCATAATGACATCATCACGTCTCCAGTGTCGGACTGAAGAGGAGCGCGCGGCTGGTAAAGAAGAGGACAGAAGAGGAGTGCGCGGCCGGGAAGCAGGTAAGGTGAGTATAAATGTTATTTTTGCCAGCCTGAGCCCCTATATGCCAGCCTGAGCCCCTATATGCCAGCCTGAGCCCCTATATGCCAGCCTGAGCCCCTATATGCCTGCCTGAGCCCCTATATGCCTGCCTGAGCCCCTATATGCCAGCCTGAGCCCCTATATGCCTGCCTGAGCCCCTATATGCCTGCCCTATATGCCTGCCTGAGCCCCCATATGCCTGCCTGAGCCCCTATATGCCTCCCCTATATGCCTGCCTGAGCCCCTATATGCCTGCCTGAGCCCCTATATGCCTGTCTGAGCCCCCATATGCCTGCCTGAGCCCCCATATACCTGCCTGAGCCCCCATATACCTGCCTGAGCCCCATATACCTGCCTCAGTACCCCTATATACCTGCCTTAGTACCCCTATATACCTGCCTGAGCCCCTATATATCTGACTGAGCCCCTATAGCTATATGCCTGCCTGTGTTCCCCTATATACCTGCCTGAGTGCCCCTGTATCAATATACCTGCCTGAGAGTGACCCTATATCTAAATACCTGCCTGAGAGTGACCCTATATCTATATACCTGCCTGAGTGCCCCTATATTTATATACCTACCTGCCTGAGAGTGACCCTATATCTATATACCTGCCTGAGTGCCCCTATATTTATATACATACCTGTCTAGGGGACACTATCTATATACCTGCCTGACTGAGGAGACATATATACATATACCTGCCTGACTGAGAGGGCATATCTATATACCTGTCTAACTGAGGGGACTTATATACCTATAATTAAGGAGTTACTGGAAATGTGAGGATTCTAAGATATTTGTGTCCAAATCCTCAGGGACGAGTCGTGGCCGGGAGATATCAGCATGAAGGTGTGAACCGGATGGAGAAGAAAAGGGAAAGTGAACGACGCTGATCAGAAAAGACGTCTCCTGTGAGTCACTAAATGTAACTGCAGTGTAATCACTTACATTTTTGCAGAGCATCTACATACAGCTAGTATCTACTACTATCTGGTCACTGTATGGCGGTGGTATATGTAATCAGAGCCTGTGTACAGGCATGTGGGGGTTGCATTTGGTCAGGGTCTGGCAGGATTATTTGATCTTTAAGTAGTAATAGTTTTGGATCTTGGTTTTGTAGGAGTGTTTTTTTAGTAACAATCATTTGTCTGGTAGATTTGCTCCATGTATCGGTGAATTATTTAGTGACGGTTATTTAGTTATATTACACTGTCATACGGAGGTGAGCGATTTTGAAAACGCAAATTTGTCAGGGCTGATTTTCATTGTGCAGTGACTGCTGAGGAGATGGACAGGAGCTATGTGGAATATGCAGAAAATTAGTGACAGGACCTCACGCAGGGGTGAGAGGAATTAGTGTGAGGGGGGCAATTTTTTTGGGGAGCGAGAGGGGCGCCATTGGCTGTAGTTGCCTAGGGCACCAAAATGCCTTGTCCCGGCCCTGGTCCCATCTGTCGGGTCTCGCTAAGTATAATATATGGGGGGAAAACCCTTAGCAGATTGTTCATTTTCTATATAATACAACAGCCATGCACAGTATATCCTGTAGCTTTTAAATCAGAAACGTCACAGATGCAACTGGTGTCTGTCTTGTAACCTTATAAAGTCATGACACATTTTAATTCTCAGCAAATCGGGCCTGGCCTATTCTAGCAAAGCTCCTGGGAAATAACACAGGTGCATAAAATAAAATTGTCCTGCTTCTTCTGGATATTGGTCATTGCGTAATGTCACCGATGTGTAAATTTGGGTATATCTATGATATTAGATATAGATTAGCAATGATAAATTGTTAAATTTTTTTCTTATGCTGCACACAGTAGTATAAAACATCATTTACCCATTATGATAAGCCACAGTGTACTATTGTAGGCCGAGGTGGTGATAGTATGAGTCCCAACAGATATACACACCTCCCATTCTTACTGGATCCCTTGAAACAATCTCATATTCCGGAAGATGTCCCAGGTGGCCAGAGACATGTCCTGGGAATCGACGGAATTTAACGTCGTGGGTGGACACTGTGTTTTAACTATTTAAGGAAGAAGACTTTGGCAAAGAAAACAATGGTGGAGCAGGGAGCCAATGGATCTCTATCCAGTCAATAACTCTGGTAGGCTGCAGAATGTTTTAGACCTGCAGACTACATAATGATGGAAAGCTCATCTCAACACAGAGTAATAATGTAATTGCATTATGCTACCTGCACTGGACAGTAGCCAAGGGAGCCAGCTATTTGATGGGGAAACAGGGTAAGATTTTTTTTATTGCACATAACATATTATTTACCTACCATATGTTTAAAAAAATACTACAACTGGGGATAAAAAAGAGGGCTATATAACAATTTGGGGTACTTTTTGTGTTAAAGGTAGGTAGGTATACCAAGGGGCTCATTATTACCATTTGGTGATCTGTGGTTGGAGAGTTCATACAGAGGCAGGATGCATCTGTACTGTAATCACTGATAGGGTCTGGGGGATGCCTGTGTGCAACTGTTGTCTACTACTATATGGTCACTGTATGTCAATGTATCAACCTTTTTTAATAGTTTATGATCAGGAAGAGTATGACGTATTATTAAGTCACTATGTGATGATGATATTTGGTTATGATGTAGTTGTATTATTTGGTCATTGTATATTGGTATAATTTATAAAATTGTCCTTAATATACAGAAGTGCCCATTATCATTCTCAGACATGTACACCTCATGCCCCTGCATCTCTGTTCCAGTTTACTCCCAGGTTAACTGCAGCAGGCTTTGCGTAGTGCAGTCACCAATCAGTTTGTTACATGGTAAAAAAAAAAAAATCTTTCCTTATCCCATAATATATGTTATACATGTACAAATATATATGATTTGGTTTACATACTTCTATGTAAGTGCTGTACATCCACCACAGCAGGTACAGAGCTATCCCACCATTGTAACTCTGATTGCTGTGGGGAATGTGACATCACTCAGTTTTCCTGTACACTGGATCTAGCATCCAAGAAAGGTGGATGATGCCACATCCCCCACAGCAATCAGCTTCTGACCATTGGAAAGCTGTGTGCCTGCTGTAGGGGATGTTACATCTTCT
The DNA here is from genome assembly GCA_025379985.1 of Phyllomedusa bahiana. NCBI lineage: Eukaryota > Metazoa > Chordata > Amphibia > Anura > Hylidae > Phyllomedusa > Phyllomedusa bahiana. The sequence continues at coordinate 37,806 of JAODAL010020142.1, read as the reverse complement.
CTGCACACAGTGATATCAGGGCAGTGTTTCATAATGCCTTACCTCGGCAGCACTACTACATAAAGAGCAGTAGGCAGACTTTTTTATGACTGCCCCTGGATAATCTCAAAGGTCCTAAAGCACATCAAGCCAATCAAACAATGCAAGTCTTTTGCTTGCAGCATCTAGCTCTTTGAATTGAGTCACTGTATGCAGCCAGCTCTTCTCTTCTCACACCCACTACAGTATTTCTGGGCTGAGCCTGGCCTCAAAGCATGCCCACTGAGTGATGACAAAATGTCAATAGAGGCAAAAGCAAAGCCATGTGATCACTGGACGTCACATGGTATCAAACTCGGACTGGCCCACCGGGGAGTCTGTGAATCCCTGGTGGGCCCTGAGCTCCTGTGGGCCGAGAGGTAAAGCTGCTGCTATCTGGGGCCTGGCCGCCGCATCTTGCCTCAAACATCTGGTCCCTGTGTCCTGAGCGTTTAGAGACAGGGCCCGGCAGTCAAGGGATAATGTCCTCGATTCCCGGGGCTGCGTGGTGTTAGAGGGACCTAACTACCTGCAGCCTATGTAAAGGGGGCCCTAACTACCTGAAGCCTACCTAACTGGGGCCCTAACTACATGCAGCCCACTTGACTGGTGCTCTAACTACCTGCAGCCTACCTGACTGGTGCCCTAACTACCTGCAGCCTACCTGACTGGTGCCCTAACTACCTGCAGCCTACCTGACTGGGGCCCTAACTACCTGCAGCCTATGTAACTGGGGCCCAAACTACCTACAGCTTACCTAACTGGAGGCCACCAACACCTACCTACAGTCTAACTGGGATTCAACAACACCTACTACACTGGGACTCAACAACACCAACTTGCCTAACTGGGGCCTACTTATCTACCTGGATGCTATTTACCTACCCACCAGTGGCCTACTTATCTACCTAACTTGGGCCTACCCACCAACCTGGGGCCTGCCTACCAACTTATCCAGTGAGAGTCTACCTACCTAAATAGGGTCTACCTAGCTACCTGGGGCCTTGTCCAGTTGCCTACCTACCTAGGGTCTTTCCTACCTACCTGGTAATATGATTCTGAAGGAAGAAGCACATAGCTGTAGCATAATCTCCAGGGGTTTAGTCCTTTACCTCCCCCACAACCCTTTAGGACACTGTGCCTCTAAGCTATGGCTTATACCCGCTCCCCACCCCTGGAAAGTTTATGCAGAGGTGGGAATAGGTAAAGAGGTGCTGTAAAAGTGAAGATTCTAAGGTATTTCTGTGTAAATTCTGCAGGAACGAGTGGTGGCCAGGAAAAGTTGTCATGGCAGTCTGAAACAGATGGAGAAGAAAAGGGAAAAAGAACGACTCATGAGATATGACTCATCGGATAAGACGTCTTCTGTGAGTCCGTGGAAAGGGGTTATTTTGCTTCTATATTGGATCAATGCTGTATTCACTGTCATGTGAGCTGGTGTCTGACCACTATGTGGTCTCTATATTGCGGTGTTGTAGGTTATATCTGAGCTGGTGCCTGACCTCTTTGTGGTCTTTATATGGTGGTGTTGTAGATTATATTGGCACTAGTGTAGTCGCAGCGTACACTTGTCCCTGATTTTAAAAGTGAGTGCACCCTTGTTCCTGACCCTGTGATTAGGAGTTACACTTGTACTTTCTTGCTGGTATTTATAGTGGTGTTTATTTTAGAAAGTGGAGAGATGCGTAACCAAGGGAAACATTTAGGTGGATAATGTATGTTGGCTGGTGGGGGGTGGATTAAGCTACTTAGCCATGTATCTATGATATGTTAGACTATGACAAATGTGTGAGACAAACAGAAATGTGAGACAGACAGACGTATGAGACAGTCAGGTATGTGTACCATTGTCGGACTGGGGTTCCTAGGGCCCACCAAAGGAATTTATTTTAGGGGCCTACTTTGCCTCGCTGTCTCTGCCACCTGTACAGTGCCCCACCCTGTCTCACTTCAACTTAAACAGACCAATGTGATGACATCATCACTCTAATCTGTAATCAAGATGGAGCGCTGGGGCTTCTGAGTCTCTCTCACCTAATTGCAGCAGGACACCGGTGGTGAACATAAAAGGTCTAAAGATGTGTGTCCCTCCCGGACCCTGAATGATAATTTCTTATAAATAAAAATATATCAAAAGCTATAACATAAAGTACGAGTATAAAGCCCCTCAATAATTTTTTACCACAGAAAAAGAACCAAAGTGAGAGCATATGATCATAGCTAATTAAAATATCTTTATTTATAAATTACAAAAATATTAAAAAGATATAAAAAAGACAGTACATAGCGAAACACCAAAATGTGATAACTGGTGAACCGTATAACCACACCAATACCTCTATAAAGTGCATAACATATTAAGTATATACACTCACCGGCCACTTTATTAGGTACACCTGTCCAACTGCTCGTTAACACTTAATTTCTAATCAGCCAATCACATGGCGGCAACTCAGTGCATTTAGGATGTAGACATGGTCAAGACAATCTCCTGCAGTTCAAACCGAGCATCAGTATGGGGAAGAAAGGTGATTTGAGTGCCTTTGAACGTGGCATGGTTGTTGGTGCCAGAAGGGCTGGTCTGAGTATTTCAGAAACTGCTGATCTCCTGGGATTTTCACGCACAACCATCTCTAGGGTTTACAGAGAATGGTCCGAAAAAAGAAAAAACATCCAGTGAGCGGCAGTCCTGTGGGCGGAAATGCCTTGTTGATGCCAGAGGTCAAAGGAGAATGGGCAGACTGGTTCGAGCTGATAGAAAGGCAACAGTGACTCAAATAGCCACCCATTACAACCAAGGTAGGCAGAAGAGCATCTCTGAATGCACAGTACGGCGAACTTTGAGGCAGATGGGCTACAGCAGCAGAAGACCACACCGGGTGCCACTCCTTTCAGCTAGAACAGGAAATGAGGCTCCAATGTGCCCAAGCTCATCGAAATTGGACAGTAGAAGATTTGAAAAACGTTGCCTGGTCTGATGAGTCTCGATTTCTGCTGCGACATTCGGATGGTGTAGGGTCAGAATTTGGCGTCAACAACATGAAGCATGGATCCATCCTGCCTTGTATCAACGGTTCAGGCTGGTGGTGGTGGTGTTCATGGTGTGGGGAATATTTTCTTGGCACTCTTTGGGCCCCTTGGTACCAATTGAGCATCATTGCACACACCTTGTGGAATCTATGCCACGAAGAATTGAGGCAGTTCTGAAGGCAAAAGGGGGTCCAACCCGTTACTAGCATGGTGTACCTAATAAAGTGGCCGGTGAGTGTATATTGCTGCAGGTATTCAAATGCACGGCCTAGTATATCCTGGCATCTACTTTTATATTGACTGTGTAGATCAAGGGTATATATAGGTAACAGTTTATGATAGATACAGCTAGGGAAGTAACAGCCTTCATATACACTAAAGCAATACTTTTACCGGTAAGGAGGTGGTGGGAACTTATCACCAGTAACCCCAAAGCGCGTTTCGCTTGTTCTAAATTGCTTCCTCAGGTGGTGATAACTATGTTCCTATCCCACCATCTTTAAATAGTGTCCCAATCTCACCTACACCTGGAGTCCCGTCGGCGCATGCGTTGTGCTCAAAGGGGAGACGATGCCTGTCCCACTTCCGGCAATCTTGCGTTGAATGCGCATGCCCAGCGGAATTTCCCCGGACATGTAAACTATGCATTTAGATGCCGAAGCAGGCGGCCGTACCATTCCCCACACAAGACATGCGCACTACTCCAGGTACGTTCTAGCAGCAATATTGGAATAATTAAGAAACATAGGCACTAGTGACATCATTATCATAGAATCAACTACAATATTTAACTATATATATTTATCTTAAATAGATGACAGGTGCAAGTGAATGTGCATACAATCTATAAAACATTACCAGACATCATAATTTATATCTAACATTGTCTCCCATCAAATGGGTAGAGTCCATCCATATATGATGTCAAAATAAGATCTTTTTCTTCTATCCTATTCACAGCATTCGTCATCAGGTTCACACCGAATCCCATCCGAAAGTTTGTGCATATGTTTCTTATCCAAAATCTCATAACGGTTTATATCAAATATCGCGCAACACAGTGGAAGGATCTAGGAACTATAGATGGTGGGAAAAGAAAACAGTTGAAAACATAATAAAAAGAGGACAATGTTACAGAATCAAAAGCTATAATTAATCATCCTACTATAAAAGTATTCAGACTACATATCTCCATTTCATAAGAATGGCGCAAAGTTCAATTTCTCATTCAATCCTATTGGGGCCATGGTGTTAATTGCTACAATCCATCTTGTCTCCTTTTGCTCCAGAGCTGTCATGGCATCCCCCCCTCTAATTCCTAAATGGACAAAATCAATGCCCCTCACCTTTAACAATCCAGCATTACAATTATGGTGTTTTAAAAAGTGCCTTGGTAAAGATTTTAATTGGCTACTATCTTCCACATCCCTTGCCGCTGTAATTTCTCGTACATGTTCCCGTACACGCACCTTCAGTTCTCGTGTAGTTATACCGATATATGATTTCCGACATGGACAGCAGGCCAGGTATACCACGTTCTTCGTGTGGCATGTGATGTAGTGTCAGATCTTATATTCACGGGTACCATCAGATGTTCGAAAGACATCAGTCATTATCATATTATAGCATGCAACACACTTTCCACAAGGGAAGAAGCCTTGTTTCGGACCTCTAGTGCTAAACGGGTTCCGTTTTTGAACTATGTAATGGCTCCTGACCAAATGATCACACAAGTTCGGAGCCCTACTCGCGGTTAATAGGGGGTTATCAGAAATTTCTCTTGCCAACATGGGGTCAGTTTTTAGTACGCCCCAATGTTTATAAAGAATATTCCGTAATTGTGACCATTGTTGGTTATATGTCGTAATAAAACGAATACTTCTTTCTTTTTTCCTATTTCTATTAGATTGTAATAATTGATTTCTCTAAGTTCTCTTAACTCTCTGGTATGTTCTTTTCATCATTCTTCCACTATACCCACGTTGTAAAAACCTTTCCCTCAAATCAATTGCCTGATGTTCAAACATTGATTCGGATGAGCATATCCTGCGTATACGCAGCAATTGCCCGGTGGATATAGCTCTAATAGTTGAGGGATTATGGAAGGAAGAGGCATGGAGCAGAGCATTTACAGATGTCGCCTTACCGAATACATCAGTTTGAATCACATTTCTTTCATCAATTTCAATAAGTATATCCAAAAATTAAATTTTTTTCGGATCAGCTTTAAAGGCAAGTTTGATATTAAGGGAGTTGTATTAAGATATTCCATGAGCAGTGCCAGTTGGGCCATCGATCCACCCCATAAAAATAGTACATCATCGATGTACCTCGGCCAGCACTGCACATGGTCGAGCCCACCAAAACTCTCTTCCTGAAAGATCTGTCTTTCCCAGTAGCCTAGGAACAGATTGGCAGAGGCCGGGGCGCAGGCCGCGCCCATGGCCGTTCCCTGGCACTGGGTATAGAAATTACCTCTAAAGACAAACACATTATGTGTTAGTATAAATCTCAGAAGCTCGAGAATTAAGTCACCCAGATCCGGATCCATACCACTTGTTTGTAGAAAAAACTAAACCGCATTTATTCCGTCATCATGGCGGATGCTCGTGTATAATGATTCAACATCTGCCGTTACCAAGAATATATCAGGCTCAGTATGGATCCCATCAATCCGCCTTAGCACGTCCGTTGTGTCCTGTACATAGGATGGTAACAATTCAACAATAGGTTTCAAATAATAATCAATAAATTTACAAACAGGATCACACAATCCCCCTATCCCAGACACAATCGGACGTCCAGGCAGATTGGTGGGATCTTTGTGTATCTTTGGGAGAAAGTATAGGGTCGGAAACTTTGGATTTTTTACCAACAGGCCCTCATAGATTTTTTTAGGGATAATCCCTAATTGGAATGCCTTGTCCAAAATATCTATAAATTCTTTAAAGGATTTTTCCATAGGATTAAAATGGATCTTTTTATATGTTTGTTTGTCTCTTAGTTGGCGTGCTGCCTCCTTCTCGTATTTATCCACGGGCCATACTACCACATTTCCTCCCTTGTCTTCTGGTTTCACTATTATATCCCTCATATTCTGCAATTCATTTAAAGCTTTTCTCTCAGAGATTGAGAGATTATCTCCCCGACGTCTAGTTGACAACCGTTTCATATCGGCAATGTCTAATCTAACAAAGATTTCCACCTGAGGGCATAGGGACAAAGGGGGAAACCTGGTCGATATAGGATATAATTCAAGCGGAAAATTACCTGTTTCAGAGTTGTCGTTCTGTTCTAATAATAATTCCTCTAATGCAGCCACGGCATTCCTCTCTTCCTCGGTGCACATTAATTCGTTATTTTCTCTCCTAGCATGCAGTTTCTTAAAAATAAGTTTGCTTGCGAGCAAATGCAAGTCTTTTAACAACGTAAAGAAATAAAACGAATTAGCTGGGGAAAAAGTTAGTCCCAAACTTAGCACTTCAACCTGTGCCTCAGTTAACACATGTGCAGACAAGTTAATCACCTTAAAGGGGATGTATCGCTTCCTTAGTTCGGCTGATTCACACTGCTCTCAGCTTCTCAACTCTGGAAATGCAGGGGCATTTCTTCCCCTCCCAGCTGGGTGACATCATCCCCCCCTTCACTGTGCATGCTGGCTCCCGAGATTCCCCCCCTCTCTGAGTCCACATGTCACTGTGTCTCTCCTTGCAGTCTTATTTTGTAAGAGCTGTATACATACCACATGCTGCATTCAATCTAGACTGAGCAACTGAACTCTTCTCCTCTCACAGCTGGAGATGCTCTATGAACGACACAGATCTCGCTTCTATGCAGGAGAGTTAGGCACCGGGACAAAACTGTTATGTTTTCTCATTGTAGAATCTGTTGCAGTCTGTTTCTGCTGGGTGTGGAGAGAGAAAATGCTACGGCCCCTAACTCTGAGTCAGGCAGGGATCGACACAAATTGTGCTGTTTCCTGATTGTGTAAGCCCTTCAGTGTAATTCTGTTTCTTCTGCCTGTATAAAGTGAAAATGTGACCATCGCTTACTCTGAGTGAGAGACACAGCTCCGTGAATTCGACCGGGGGCTGTACAGAATGTAAATGAGCTCTCAGCTAGTGAAATGCAAGGAGGAGGGATCCAGAGGGATTCAACCAGGACTGGATATCAGTGTAAACAAAAACACAAGATAAGGTATACTGTGAATACAAGACAGCTTTGCTAATGACATCCAATTGCATAGTTGCTTGTTTTCACTGTCCCCTTATTCTGAAGTCCATTTAATGAAATGTTACAACCCCTTTAAGTTTATTTCTTGATGATTTACTTGTTTCTCGAGGTGGGGCTGCCGTCCTGCGGTTCGAGGACTTCCTTCCTTCCCTTCCTACTTCACTAATTCCACTTGAATCAACATTTTGATTGTTCCTTCGTGACATATAGTGACCTTCCTAAAATCTCATGGAGGACATTGAACTGGTCCTTGACCGAGATTAGGGTCCGTATGATCTCCATCTATAGACTCTACCCATTTGGAGGTCATTCATAACTCTTTGGAGTTTTTTTGACTTGATCTCATAGATTTCCTTTTCCTTTTAGTTAGTTCCTCCATGGGCATAAGACTTTTCATTTTGGACTGAATTTCTAACATCTCTTTCTCAATATTCTACAAAGTGTCCACATTGCTCTGTATTAATAGATCCATAAAACCTCTCGAGCAATTGTTTGCCAACTTCTCCCATTCTCCTTTAAACAATGAATCATCAATGGGAAAGGACGGGAATACCCTGACTCTAAGGCCACGTGGTATAAGCCCCCTTGCTATATATCTCTCCATAAACGCCTTATTCCACCATATTCTCAAACGTTTGTGAAGGAGTTCTTTCCATTTAGCCTTAAATTCTCTAATCTCCACATTGTCCTCACTACATAATGGTTGTACAGTTGCCAAATAACATCGCTACATAAAACCAGAATACCAAGGCTAAAATTACCAATAATTAAGACCAAATACTGCCACATCATGACCTAATATCACCACCACATAGGGACTGAATAATACCACCACACTATGACCACATATCCCCACAACATAGTGACTGAATAATAACATCACACCATGACCACATAGCACCACCACATAGTAACTGAATAATAACCTCAAATCATGATCTCATATCACCACCACATAGTGACTGAATAATACCACCACATATCACCACCACAAAGTGACTGAATAATGCCAAAACACCGTGACCTCATATCAACCCCAAATAATGACTGAATACTTCCGCCACACCATTACTGAATATAAACCATTACGCTTTGCACACATATAAGTGATTACAGTTCAGGTAGTGACTCACAGGTGACAATTCTCAGATGAGTCATTCACGTTCCCTTTTCTTCTCCATCCAGTCCACACCAGCATGCTGACTTCTCCTGACCAACACTCGTCCCTGCAGATTTGGACACAAGTATCTTAGAATCCACACTTTTCCAGCAACTCCTTAGATATGCATATATAAGTCCCCTCAGTTAGGCAGGCATGTATAGGTCCCCTCATTTTGACAGGTATATATAGGTCCCTCTATCAGGCAGGTATATAGAAATATGTCCAGTCAGGCAGGTATACAGATATATGTCCCCTCTGAGAGGAAGATTTATAGATATGTCCCCTCAGGCAAGCAGGCATGTAAATAAATGTCCCCTCAGGCAGGCAGTTATGTAGATATATGTCCCTTCAGGCAGGCTTATAGATATATGTTCCCTTAGGCAGGCACATAGATATAGGTCCCCTCAGGCATATATATAGGTCCCATCAGACAGGCAGTTATATAGATATATTTTCCCTCAGGAAGGCAGGTATATAGATATAGGTCCCCTAAAGCAGGTAACTGCCATTAAAAATAATAACGATAATACTCAGCTTACCTACTTCACCAACCAAGCGCATTTCTCTTCTGCCCGACACTGGCAGCGTGATGTCATCACGCCACCAGGGCCTGGATGCTCCTCTGAAAGCGTTATGATGAGGTAACTACATCGCGCTGCTGCCCAGCTTAATACCATGGGGCCATGGCGGGCCCTCAGTGCTATGGGGCCTTGGCAGGCCCCTCTGTGTGCGACCCAGAAGCACTGGAGGATCCACCGATCATCCTGTGGGCCAGTCCGACACTGATGTGTACCTTACAATTCAGTTCTGTTTTGCACACTCTATTATGTGGTCAGAGGCGTAACTTGAAGCTCCGGGGCCCTAATGTAAAAAGTGAAATGGGCCCCCCTAGCTACGATGTGCCACTTACTATGCTGGTATCTCCTTATATGGCAGAAGGGCTTTTTGGCCCCCTCAGGCCTGTAGAGTGGGCTCTCAAGATCAACCCCCCTGTGGGCCCCAGCCTCCCAGTTCAAAACTGCATGGTATGCAGAAAGTAGGAACAGTAAAGGGGATTATCTGCCTGGTTTTGCAAGGCAGAATAGGTAAATAATTTTTAGTGAGTATCAATTACAAAGTTCAATATAATTAAGCTGTGAGCCTTATAACAACAATGTCCCAGAGAATTCCTTTAAGGTAGAGGGAAAAATTAAAACTCAGTAGGGAAACAGAAGAAACAAAGAAAAGAAAAGTGAAAATGTGAGTCTAGTTCACCTCTAATAGGAAAAAACAACAATTACACATCAGTAATAATTTTTCTAGAAATTGTGCCATTTTGCATTTGGATGGACCGACAATTTTTATTAATAGCACATCAATAATATTCCCTGTTAATTGCACTATTTTGTCACCAGAAGAACAAATCCGTTTTGTAAATTAAATATCAGAATTTTTGTGTTTTGCACTAAAAATAACTGAGAATTTTCATTTATCACACATAAACCGGTAATTTCTCTTCTTCATTTCTCTGTTTTTCACACAGAAAAAACACAAACACACTAATCATTTTTTGTTAGTTGTGTGGTTTTGTGGCCAAAAAATCTAATAATTTATATTCAACATCAATATTTTTGGGGGAATTAAGCTGATTTGGACCCAGTTCTTATTGAAACAACTCACAATTTTATTAATCACACATCATCTGCACATCTGAGAGTGTTTACAAAACAGGGGCACAGATGAAAACATTTGAAACCATTGTAGACTGTAAGATTTTGCAGGCAGGGTCATGTCTCTTTCAGTATTAGTTTGTTGTTATTTAGTGCTAATATTATATTTGCTATGGTCTCATAATATGTATTTAAACATCTTTTATTGTACAGAACTCTGAAATAAATAAGAGTCATAAACCAAAACTGATCACATATAGAGAAAACAATTAAGATTTTGTTTCTGTCTATTTTCTGCCTAAAAGTAACAGTCCTTTCTCAGATATTAAAGAATCCGTTTCAATTACAAAATGATAAATGGCAGTGATATAGAGATATATTAAACTTACCATTCACTCACATTACAGAGATGAGGAAGTAATAAAACACATTGCAAGTGATTTTAAAAATAGACTTTCTCAAACTAAAGTTTGTAAGGAAAAAAAAAATCAGCTTTAATAGATGAGTGCCCAACACTTTAAGAGCATTTCTTAAAATTATTTATGTTAATATGTCACATTAGAGACAGCAAAGGTTGAATCTGGTTTCTTTGGAAAACCAAATAGATGAAGTAATTATTGATAAACTCCTTAAAGGTTTACATTTTTACCAAAGAATATCTGATAAAAAGCCTTGTAGGTTCATCATGCATATTCAGTGTCATAGTTAGGAAAAAGTCTGTCTTTGTGCAATTACTGAAAGCAAAGCTGAATCAGAATTGTAGGCGGCATGTCTCTTCCATGCTCCTTTAGTGGTGCTGCATGCTATAATCTGCAGCTACTTGTACATGCGCCACCAGACTTGATCCTTCCATATGTGACTGCTAGAAGGCAGACCTTGCTGTAGCATTGCATGTATTTATGGACTTACAACATTGCCATTTTCAGTATCTCACTTGATTGTTGCACCATGGAGTGTTAATATGCTTGTTAATCTAAATGTTAAAATTATATTTGATTCATGAATTCAAGACAAAGTGTAATGAGAATTTACTCAAGGCTTATATGGGAACAAATTTCCCCTACTGAGCAGACCAAACTAGAGTGTCCGGTACCAATATTATTTCCATACACATACAAATTCAAGAACAGACCTATTGAACCTATCTTGCTCATAATCAGGTAACTGCTGGCAAATAGGTATTTGTCCTTTTTGCAGCCGTCCCCACGGCCGCGCACATGGGCGGCTTTTCTCCGCGATGAGTGGAGAATAGCCCTCCCATTGAGAAGCACAGATTCCGCCCGAAAACCGGACGGAAGATGGTGCTTGCTCAATGTTTTGCCGTCGGACCGCCGGCAGCAAAGCCGCTCGACGAAAACCCCGTGCAGTGGGGACTGCTGCACAGGTTTTCCATAGAGCACAATTGTGCTCATTTTCGGCTGGGTTTTTGGGCGGTCTGAAAAACCGCAAACCGGCTGAAAAACCGGCCGAAAACCCTTGCCGTGGGGACATGCCCTAAGAGTATCATACATGATAACACTAGTGAAAATTAATAAATCATTATAAGGCTTTTGGGTTAAGCACACATATTCTTTACCATCAGTCTCCAAGAAACACAACTGAATTAAAAACAATTGCTGTTTCTTGCTTCATTATATATTGGCCTTAATGACTCCACTTTATTATTTGCTCTTGAAGAGCTATTTATCTTTACTGTACAGTCTGGTCATATAAATCTAAATAATATTTGCAGTTACGGCAGTTAAGAGAGAGCTTGCATGGTTACTCAGTCAATTAAATTAGGTAACATGTTCCCATACTGCACAGGATAAAACCTGATGAAAAAGTGTGGAAAATGTGAAATTACCGATGTTGAGTCACTGATGAAGTTTTAGGGCTATATGTATGAAAGCTGTCTAGGTCTAAAACTCACTTTGTTGCCCACAGCAACCAATCAGCGTGCCTCTTTCATTTCATATAATGCTCTGGAAAAATTAGAGGGGCACTCCATTAGTTGCTATGGACAACAAAGTGAGTTTTAAGCCTAGACAGTTTTCATACATGTGGCCCCTAGTGTCACATTGTCCCACTACTACACAATAAAGGTAACAATTCCTAACTAACCATAAAGGGGTATTATCACAAAGGCATTTCATGTTTGGTTTGTCCTGCTTCAGCTTTCAGTGTGTTCAATAGGGGGCATGTATAATTTGTTCAAACCGCATATCATGTGACCTAGCAGCTTTGACATCAAGATGCTTTTCCCCACAGTGCGCTCACTCTAGTCAAACAAAGGTCTATTTATATAAAGATGTAAATGTAGCTGAGTGTTTAGTATTTCTGCCTTCCAACATAGGGGTCCCAGGTTCAAATCCCTGTAGGAACCAAACATGTGGATTTTGTTTTCTCAATGCATGTACCGGATTGAGGTTTCTTTTTTCTTGATATTTATTCCCACTGTTTGACTAATTACTAAGAAGTACAGAATAGAAAGATAGTACTTGGAGTTGAACACTCGCTCAGCAGTGAGTGTGATCACCAAGCAGGGAAGAGACTGACAGTAGCTGCCTGAGAGGAGAGGTGATGTATGAGTTTGTGCGGCTAGGACAGAGCAGCTCTCATCACATCGGATCCCCTAGAGATGAGCTGTACACTATGGATCACTAAGGTCATGGGCTTAAACAAAAATGGTACAGAATTTTTTATAATGATGATTGGTGAAAATATGTATTTAATTTGCAAGCTTCTCACACCAATTTTACTTTGTGGTAAAACCTTTAACAATCATTTGGAAGCTTCTTTTGGTGCTTTTGCATGGTACCATCAAGGTGTCTGCATTTTAAGACAATTACGAGATGATAAAATACGAATAGTTTCTCATTAAATGTGTAGTTCTTATTCCAGAAACATGGCAAGAAGATTTGTAGAATTGAACTTCAGACCAACAATAGTATAAAAGTTTTCAATACCGTAATTTGGCAATTCTGGACTTTTCTTACAAGCAAAATATTGGATTCAAAAGGGTAATCTTAATAATAATGGTTTAGCATCTGTAATTAAAATACATTTTTAAAAAGGACATGTTAAATTTATTGTTAATATTTTAAAGGGTGTTTTCCGGGCCTGTTTTGGTGCGGGTTTTAATAATTTTTCAAATTAAACTCCCCTTTTTACGCAAGCTTCTTTCAGTTGTCAAATTTTTCGAAAGATGTTTCAAGTAAAGTGACAATTACTTTGTTTAAAGTCTTGTGGATACAAAACCACTAATTTTTTACTCACTTTCCAAAATTTTTTGACAAGTGAAAAAAGTTACTGGTAATAAAGGCATTTTAATTGAAGCGCTTTACAGATCAAAACCTGTCTTGTGAAAGCACTCTAAGTTTCTGGGATATTTAAAGCCTAGAGATTTCTATTAGTTTCTTCTCTTACTACTCGTGAGTTTTCTCTATGGTATTAATTTGTTTTGTCTTCCCTTCTCTTTCATGCTCCTTACTCATTCAAAATACTTTCCCGGTCAATGACAAAGACATTTTTTGTTCCACTTTTAACCTCTGTTATTTTTTTGTCTGGGGGACATGTATAAAAAACTTCTGGTGTGACTTTCTTTGTTGCCCCCCTTTCATTTTTACAAAGTACCATATGAAATGAAAGTGGAGCTGTGATTGGTTGCAATTGGCAACAAAGACAGTCATAGACCTAGACAGTTTTCATACATGAGGCCCTTAGTGTTTTGTTTTTTTTTCTTTTTTAAATTTTGGGCATCTTCTCTCTAATCTGTATTGTGTGTTCCTTGTAGGTTTTGCATTATTCCCTAGGGCTGGGTAGAGTCGGTGTACAGAGACCCACAACTTTGAAAACTGGAATGGCGACACCCAGCTGACAGTTTCAGTAAATCATTTTTCAAAGGAGATGCTCCAAAATTGTAGTCTAATTTGTGCTCAGGGAGGAGAGAAACCCCCCCTCACCCCTATTTTCCCCTCCCCCGAAATGTCCCAGGGGCGTAACACGGGGTAGCGGGAGCGTTGAAAAGGCCCCCCGCGAAAGGGGGGCCCGGGGCAGTACTTCGCGTGTACCCCCCGGTAATGCCGCTCCCCGGGGCGGGCGGGGAGTGGGGGGCCCCAAAGGGTCTCCCCCTGAAAGCCCCGGGCCCCCCGGCCCGAGGTTCAAAGGGCAATTGGCTGGGCTGCAAAGGGGGTGCCCCCTGGCCGCTCTGCACTTCCCCGCCCGGCGCTTGTGGTCGCGTGGCCGGGCGGGTGAGTCACCCTCCCACACGCCGCGGTGATACAGAGGGGCAGGGAGGCAGCAGACAGGGGGTGAGCGGCGCATGGGGGGGGTGGACCGCGGTGGTAAAGGGTTTTTTATTTTCCCTACCCCCTATGCTGCCCTTCCCCTTTTTCCTGCCTTACCCCCCCCTCTGCCTGCCTATTTCCCCCCCCATGCCTACCATACCCCCCCCCATTGGTGCATCGCCCCCTTTGCCTGCTTTACCCCCCCCAAAGCCTGCTATACCCCCCCATATGCCCCCCCCTATACCCCCCTTTCCTGCCCATACCCCTCATTGCCTGCTATACCCCCCATATGTGCCCCATCCCCCACATGCCTGCCATACCCCCACTGCCTGCCCTTTAAACCCCAAAGCCGCCTTACCCCCATTGCCTGCTTTAACCCCTATGCCGCCCCCTACCCCCAATATGCCCGCCTATACCCCCTCTATGCTGCCTATACCCCCCCCCTTTTGCCTGCCCATACCCCCCAATGCCTGCCCATCCCCCCCTATTCCCCATACCCCCCATATGCTACCTTACCCCCATTGCTGCCTATACCCCCCATTGCCTGCCTATTCACCCCTTTGCCTGCTTACAGCCCCTATCCTGCCCATACAGCCCCCCTATGCCGCCGTAACCCCTATATGCCTGCCCGCCTATCCCCACATGCCTGACGTATACCCCCCATTTTCCTGCCCTTTACCCCCACAAGCCTCTTATCCCCCCCAAAACCCGCCTGTTATTATATGGGGCCCCCCTTTTGCTACATTAAAAAAACTTTGGCCTCTATAGCCCCCCAACCCTGTTACCTGTTGGCCCTATAGCTACCTAAACCCTGCCGCCTATATGGGCACTTATTGGCACAAACCCTTTCCCATTTGGGGCCCCAAAAATTTTCTATCTAAACCTGCCTGCCCTAAATGGACCCCATTTAGCCGAGGGGAGGTGCGGGGAAAAATCAGGATTCAAGATATTTGTGTTAATTCTGCGGGGACAGTGGTCGGGAGATTTTCATCATGAAGGGCTGGATGGATGGAACAAAAGAGAAGTCAATGAGGTCGGAAATTTACCCGTGATCACAAAAATGTAATCCCTGTAATCACTTTATGTTGACAGGTGTGTAACTGTTATCTAACCCTATATGGTACTTATGGGGGTTATATACAGTCTGAGAGCCTGTGTAAAAGGTGTCTACCACTATAGCATGTTGGAGGGGAATATACATCTGCAGAGCCTGTGTACACTGGGGGTCTACCACTATATGGCATGTTTTTGGAGGTAATATACAATCTGAGAGCCTGTGTAAACCCTTTTAACATATATGTCCTGTTTGGGGTAATATACAGTCTGCAGGCCTGTGTACACTGGTGCTCCCCTATTGGTCACTAATTTTATATTTTATTTTTTTTAGCGTATTGGTTTTTTGTAGACTGATCGTAAAGTGAGGGGATTTTCGGCCTATTTTTGGTAATTTGTGGTGTTTTTTTGGTGGTATAAATAGGGCCTTTTGTAATAGCTTTTTGGGAAGTGGTCTTAGTTAGGGGGGATTTGTTGGTAGCAGTATGATGGTTGAGATGTATGGTGAGGTATTTGCACCCCTTTATTATTTCTTTCTAACAGCATGTCCTGGTAATGGTCGTGGTCAGGGTGGTGGGCGAGGGGGGGGCATCCAAAAGTTTGTTTTGGGCCCTGGCTTCTCTATTTTACGCCCTGCATGTCACATACTGTACATGTGAAATGTTACCACAAATAGCAATTAAATCTATATTTTATTATATTATATATATATTTTATATATATATTTTATTTATATATATTATTTATATTTTATATACAATTAAGTCAAGAGGGCTGCGTGATATATATATAATAGATTATGTACATGTAACAGCTGTATACAGTACATGTACATCTGTGACATAAAGAGGTACCTTTCACCCTCGTCACATATATGTGACCAACTATATATACCATAAATAAAGTGGGTCACATATATGTGATGGCTTTGAGTGGTGTCTTTTCATGTCACATACAGTTGAAACCAGAAGTTTACATACACTATATAAGAAGTTACATCTGCATGTTTTTCTCACTATCTGACATGAAATCAGAATAAAACTTACCCATTTTAGGTCAGTTAGGAATACAAAAAACATTTATATTTGCCAAATGCCAGAATAATGAGAGAGCGGGAATTTTTTAAGACATTTTTATTACTTTCTGCAATGTCAAAAGTATACACACACTAGGATTACTATGCCTTTAAAGCATTTGAGACAGCCCATATTTTGATGTCATGTCTTTGGAAGCTTCTGATAGGTTTATTGGAAACATCTGAGTTAATTAGAGATACATTTTTGGATGTATTTTAATTGCACACCAGAAACATACTGCTTCTGTGTGTAACATCATGAGAAAGTCTAAATAAATCAGCCAAGATATCAGGAAGAGAATTGTGGACTTGCACAAGCTTGAATCATCCTTTGGTGCAATTTCCATATACCTGAAGGTGCCTCATTCATCTATACAAACGACTATATGCAAGTGCAAGCACAAACAAGAGGGACATGTCCAGCCATCATACCGCAAAGGTGTTCTGTGTCTCTGTGAGATGAACATTCTTTGTTCCAACATGTGCATAATAACCCAAGAACAAAAGCAAAAGACCTTGAGAAGATACTGGCGGAAGCTGGTAAGATTGTGTCATTATCCACAGTGAAACAAGCACTGTATCAACATAGGCTGAAAGGTCGCTCTGCCAGGAAGAAGCCATTACTCCAAAAGAAAAGCCAGATGAATGTTTGCAAATGCACACAGGAACAAAAACCTACATTTTTGGAGACATGTCTTGTGATCTGGCAAAACTAAAATTGAACAGTTTGGCCATAATGACCATCATTCTGTTTGGAGGTAAAAGGGAGAAGCTTGGAATCCTAAGAACACCCTCCCAGCTGTGAAACATGTGAGGGGCAGCATCATGGTATGGGGTTGTTTTCTTGCAGGAAAATAGATGGCATCATGAGGAAAGAAGATTATGTGGCAATACTGAAGCAATATCTCAAGACATCAGCCGGGAAGTTAAAGCTGGGCAGAAATGGGTCTTCCAAATGGACAATGACCCAAAGCATACTGCCAAACTGGTTACAAAGTGGCTTAAGCATAACCTAGCCAATGTTTTGGAATGGTCATCACAAAGCCCTGATCTCAGTCCTATTGAAAATGTATGGGCAAAGCTGAAAAGGCAAGTGCGAGCAAAGCAACTTACAAACATGGCTCAGTTACACCAGTTATGTCAGGAGGAATGGGTCAACATTTCTAACTATTGTGAGAAGCTTGTGGAACGATATCCAAAACGTTTGACCCAAGTCACACAGTTTAAGGGCAATGCTGCCAAATACTAATGAAATGTATGTAAACTTTTGAATTTGCAGAAAGTAATAAAAATTCCTTAAAAATTATATGTCTCATTATTCTGGCATGTGGCAAATATAAATAATTTAGGAAATCCTAATTGACCTTAAACAGGTAAGGTTTATCCTGATTTCAACTGTATATGTACCACACACAGCTGTTACAGATATATGTAACCTTATGTCATGGGGCTGTGTGGTACATATAGTGGACAATATCATGCAATGGCTGTGTTTGGTACAATAATAGGTTGATAGCATAATATTTGTACCACACACATGATTATGTTGTAAACTGCTATGTGTACTATACACAGCCCTTACATAATGTTATTGCTTTGTGAGTTCACAATAAAGATTATTTACCTTTACAGAAATACAGTTAAAAATATTTCATTAGATGCTGTTTGCTGTGGTCTGCATAACGGTGGAGCAGCGGTGGAAACTAGGAACTGTACCAGAGGGAGTAGCACTGGTGTCATTCATCGCTTGTTCTCCACTGAAAACAGTGCAGAGCTAATATTTCACATCTGTGGTGATGGTGTCAGACTGGAGGACTTAGAGTCCACCAGAGGAGATGATGCTAAGACCCACTCCACAACTTCTGTACTTTGCCTCCCTGCATGGTGCCCCCACCCAGTCTCATTTCCAGTGATACAGACCTGTGTGATAATATCATCACGCCAGCCTAAAATAAATGAAGAGCTGGGCCTTCTGAGTCTCCCTCACCTAATTGCAGGTTAGCTAAAGCAGCAAGGCAGTGGGTGGTTCACATGAAAGGTCTATAACGATATATCCCCCACCACCACCACCACCAAATCATATATTTTATGTAAATAAAAATATACAAATAGCTAAAAAAAAATGTCATGTGTTTTAAATAATGGTCGTATAGCTACCAAATAATACTGGTACCAGGCCAGATTCCGAAGTAACACATTGATACAAGGAGCAAATAATATCACTGTTCTGTTAACAGACAAAACCAGAATGTCAAGACCAATATTACCAATAATACCACTAAGACCAAATACTGCCATATCATGGCCAAAATCATGAGAATTTTGCTAAATAGTTCCCCCAAATTTGTTATGAATAAAAACCTTTAAAATTATGTTTCCCGGGGGTGTCCGGGTCCTGCAAATAAAAAATTATTAAAAGTGCAGTTTAAATTGTAGTGTGGGTACTTTCAGTGACTCACAAGGGGACCTCTTTTTTGATGGAAGTTCCCTTCTTTTTTTCTTTCAAAAACCCATAGGTTCAAGTAAGTGTTGAGCGTTTTACTTTGGCCATCGCCCTTGGGCCATGGTCGTAGTCGACCATCACAAAAAGTATTCAAAGGTAATTATAAACGATACCAAAAAATTTTCTTTTGGAGAGAAAACAACACCTTCATTCTTACACCCAAAAAAGGGCTGGAAGCGGAATTAAAAACCCAAAAACAGTCAAATGGATAGTGCTACTTTTTGGCAACACATTTGGTTAAAAAAGCCACAAAAAAAGAAGCACGGGCCAAATTCACTTTCCCCTGTTTTGCACCACCCTTACCCTTAAACCGGGCTGACCCCCCAAATTTTAAAAAAAGCCAAAAGGGCAGTATGTTTTGAACCATAATTTTACTTAAAGGGACTTTGAATATCCCAGTCCGGGAACGCGGCATGACCCCCAAAACCCCTGCATGCCCCCCCGTTTTAAAAAAATGGGCCCGGGAAAAAAGGGGAACTTTAAACCCCACCTTTTTTATTTTCCAATTGACATAGACTATCCCTGTCCGGGGCCCACAGCATGACCCCCAAACCCCGCATGACCCCAGTTTTAAAAGTGCCGGGAAAAGGACCTTTCAACCACCCATTTTAGTTTCACGGCCCTTTTGACTATACCTGTCCTGGGCCCCACAGCATGACCCCCAAAACCTTTTTTTAAAACCCCAGTTTAAAAAAAGTGCCGGAAAAAGGGTCTTTGAACCACCATTTTATTTTTCAACTGGCCAAAGATTTTTACCGGGCCCCCCGGGGCCAAAAGCTTGACCCCAAAACCCTGCATGCCCCCAGATTAAAAAGTCCCGGGGAAAAAGGAGTTTTTCAACCCCCTTTTTTATTTAAACAGGACATATACTGTTCCTGTCCGGGGTACGTTTCCCCCCTCCTTTGGTCCCGGCCAAATTGAGTTTTCACTTTGGCAATACGGGGGGGGTTTAAACGTTTCCTTTCCACCCGGGTGCCACTTTTTTTGGAAATTTTTTCTCATTTTACCCAACTGCGGGAGAAATTTTTGGTATCTGAACTTTGTTCTTGTCCATGCCCCATTACTCCTTGCCTCTAAAAAAAACCTACATCGGGCAAGTTTTCCTGAAACCCCCCTTTGTAAAAATTCAGAGGAATTTTTTTCCCAGCTATTTTGTACATGCAATTTTTTTAGTGGGTTAATTTAGAAACCCCTTTTTTTAAAAATGGGAATGGAATCCCCCCAAATGTCTTTTTTTTTTCTTTTTTTAATTGTTTTAAAGGGGTTGCCCTAAAAAAAAGGGATTAAAGTTTATTTTTTTAAAGATCTTGCAAAAACAAGGCTTTTTCCCCCAAATATTTTCCCCAAAACATTGCCCTACCTTTTCCTGTTTTGACGCACCAACCCCCTTGGCCCTCTTGACAATTGGGAAGAAAAATGTCTGTTGGAAACAAAATTTTTTTTATAATAAGGACCTTTAAGTAAAAGCTGCATGTACGAAAAAATCCCCCCCAAAAATTAAAAGGGCATGCCCCTTGACCATTTTGGGACAATTGTGAAAAAAAAATTTCCGGTTAGAAAAAAAAAAATTTTTTAAAAATAGGCCCCTGTAGTTTTTCTGAATTTAAAAAGCAGCAGACCCAAAAAATTAAAAAAAAGGGATTCCAGCCACTATTAAAAATTGTGGGGGGGAAAGGAAAATCCCACTTAAAACCCAAACATTTTTTTTCCCAAAAGGGAAAAATTTAATTATAGTGAAACCACAGAACAGGGACCTAAAAAAACCTTTGACAAGCAAAAAACTTCAAAAAGAAAAGTGGTAAATGGAATACAGTGTTGTCATAAAACCTTGCTGTTTTTTAAAATTTCCCCCCTCACGAAAAACCCCGAAAAATGAATTTTGGGAAAAGAAATAAAAAAATTGCGTAAGAAATTATCATTTAAAAAAAAAGTTTTAAAGGGCCCAAATTTCTTTTGGGAAAGGAATTGAATTTGCCCGGCAACTAATCGGTGCCTCGGAAATTGGGGGGGGCCAAAAAAACATCATCAAGATCCTTGCCGATTCATTTTTGTTTAAAAAGTCAAACGCCCAAAACATTATTGGGGGAACCCCGGATGCTTTTGTCTGTAGTGACTCCCCCCGCTGTGCTGAAGGCCGTCAGAAATACCTGGCTGGGTGGGAAAAACACCTCAAAAGTTGGCGAGCGACCCATTCTCCATTTTGGATCCCCAAAAGTCTATTGGGCCCGGGAAAAACTTTTCAAAAAACTTTCGGTGTTGAAAAGCAGATATTTCCGTGCCCATGATTTAAAATGGTCTCTGTGTGTTGGATGTTCCCCTTCATTGCATGCTTTGTAGGTAAAAAATTTAAAGATTGCCAGGGGTCACCCATTAGGCTTCTGCCCCCTTGGGCCTCTGGCTTTTGCCGAAGGCTACTTGGCACTCTACTGGCCCAACGTGGGAGTTGTTCCCCCGGGTGACTTTTGGGGGAACGTAAAACCCAGACGCAACGTTTCCCAGTTGACCCAATCAGCAAGGCCCTCCTTTTCCCTGCATTTACCCTTATTTGGGTGGGGGGAGGGAAAAGTTTTTTTGTTTTGAAATCGGGGATCCGGGAGGGTGGCCCCCCATTAACTGTTGTTCTTTTTTGAGGGCCCAAAAGCGAGGATCATTTTGGGAAAGGAAATGGAGCACCCAAGCATCATTTGAAAATGGAGCCTTGTTTTCCCGGGGCCTTGGGTCGGGGGCCTCTAGAAACTGATTTTCCTCATCTTCATCCTCCGCCTCAAATTTCCGCGCCAACCTCTTTCCAAGACGGGGACTTGGGGGTAACGCGGTGTTTTGGAAACCTCCTCCTGCCCTTTCCTCCTCCCCCCTCGCTGCCTCGGGAAACAGCTTCAACCCCCCGGGACTTCCAAAGATGATGCACCCGAGACCCGGATGCGCCCCTTGCACTAGCTCTGGCCCCCAAACCCACTGCCAAATTTAAACCGATAAAATTGGAAACTTTTGGGGGGCCTTGTGGTTTTGCCGGAGAAAAAGGCTCCGTGCTGCATCTTGTCCTTTCCCCCCCCTCCTGGGGGGCCCTTTTTGTTTCAGGTGCCCAAACCGTTTCTTTTTCCAAAACTAAGACCCACCACAATGCCATGCTGAAAAAGGGCCCATCGTCCGAAAGCCCCTTTTTGGGTGGCTTTTTCAAAACGGAAAGGGAAATGGGCAGAGTCTTTCACCTGCCTCCACCCCTGGGTGGCTCAACCCCCCGGGGGTCCGCACCGCTGCTTTCACCCATGTGTCACTTCGTACTGCGAAATTGGCTTTGCGCTCCCTGCCCAATCGGGGAAGCATGGGGAGGGGGGAATTCCAGAAATTTCCCCACGTAAAACAAGAACGGTTAAAACGGGGGGGCCCAGCTGACGCTGCAACGCAGCCAGGCGGGACGAAGCGGGTGCAAAACGGGGAAGTGAAAAATTTAGACTTCGACCCTTCCCACGGGCAGTCCAAAACCGGGTAGCCCCTTTAAAAATTTTAGACGAAAAGGTTTAGGGACTTTGTCCAGGAAGGGATGCCCCACCCTACCGTTTTTAAAGGGGCGGCCAGCAGTTTTCCCCCCTTTGGGCAAACCACCTTGCCGGGGCCAAAAGGGTTTTGGGCCCCAGCCAGCCCTCGGTCTCGTTGGGGGGACCGTCCACAGCCCCTGCCCTGTTTGTGGAGGGTTTTCCAAAGGCCCAGATTAATTTCAACCCGGCCCGGGTTTTTTCGGGCCCACGTGATGCCCCCGGGGCCCGGGGAAAAAAAACCCTGCCCCATCCCCTGCGGTTTTGAAGACGTCCCCCGACCCTGGAGCCACCGTCACCCCCGAGAATCCTTCCACTCACCCAGTGAGTGTCACAGAGAAAAAGCAGCCTTGGCCGTGCTTACTAGTCCTTTGGTGCCGGTGGTCAAGGGACTTTTCGGGCCCCACAGATGCAGCCCAACGTGTTTTAAAAATTTTTAGATGACACGTGGCTGGCCGGGAAGGACGGCTTTTCTGGAAAAAAAAAAATTCCCTCCCCTCCCATCTGGTTTTTGGGGGCAGGAAAGGGGCCATGATTGGCGGGAACCCATCGTGCCACCAGAGGGAAGGGCAACTTTTCCCAAAGGCCCAAAAAAGCCTGGCAATGCCAAATTTTTCCGGTTTTTGGGCTTTGGGAGGGTTTTGGGGTTTTAAAGTTTTTCTTCGCCCCAAACCTGGAAGACAGAAGGCTGTTGCTAAAATGGCCGCTTACGGCGTGATTGGCGTAAAACGGCAGAAGGAGAAGGGTGGGAAATGGGTCCCCGGGTTTGGTGCGGGTGGTACCGGGCGACAGGGGAGGCTGAAGGGGAGGCGAATCCTGATCAAACTTGAGAACAGGGGCAGCTGGGGAAACGCTTGGTGGGGCCGGGGGAGGAGGGGAAAACAGGGGGTGGGGACAGTGGTTGGAGCCCCGGGGCGTCGGTCTGGCCTTTTTGGCCAAAAGTTTTGCCCCCCCCTTTTCAACTCATGTTTTTTCGCTGCAGGGGAATAGTCATGTTGGGGGTGGTTAACCCCCAAAAGGTTTTGCCTCTATTTAAATGCTTTACGGCAAAGGCGGCATATGACACCCACTGGGTAAATCAGAGGCTTCTCAAAAAAGGGCCCAGGGGGAGAGGTCCGGGACCTTTTTGACGGCGAAAAGGGGAGGAGGGGGGTTTTGCGCTGACCGGGGTTTGGCAAATCAAAACCAGGGGAAATTTCTGCGACCGCCCTCTCCCTTTTTGAGGGGGAAACCCCCGAACTGACACTACCCCTTTCATCTTCCCCCCTTTTCCGTCCGTAAAGAAGGGGCCCGCAGCTTTTGCGGGAAAAGACCACTTTTGGATCCCCCATGTCTCATCTTCATCAAAAAACACAGGTGACTTCGTCGCCCTGACATTCTGCATCCAGGAGCTGCGGGCTACAAGCAAGAGGGGGCAAGGTGTTTCCGACCGCCCGGGAAAATTTTTTCCGATTTACCGGCTTTCCCTTTTTTCTCCCCTGATGGCATAGTAACTGGGCGTCAGAGCAGAGAAAATCATTTCCCCTTTGGGCCCCTTTAAACTTTTAAATGCTTCTGACCCCCAACCCCCATTTTTTTCATCAAAAAGGTCTTTTGAAAATGGATTATCCCAGTGGTGGGGAAACCCAGTTGACAATTTTGGGGTGCTTCATGTTGGCGGGTGTGGGGATGCTGATGAGGGGCATTTGTGGGGGGGGGCCCTGATGGGAGGAGGGGGAGGTAAAAACTCCCAGATGCGGGGTTTCAATTTTTAACCCCTGAAGGAAAAGATTTGGGGACGCGTTCGTTACTGAGATTCACAGGGCCCTGACCCGGATGCAGGCTAGGTCCCCCGCCCGACGATCCCTTGGGGCATGTTTCGCCAGCACTGGGAAAGGGGCCCTTCTTGTACCCTAACCCCCCATGTCCCACCCCCCACTTTCCTCGCTTAAACCCCCTAAAAACAGCCCAAATTCAGAAATATAAAAAATTTGGGGAAGAAGGAAGGTTTTGGAAAGTCTCTTAAAAAAAAAGATGGAAAAACACGCTATTTCAAATCCCCCAAATCAAAACAAAAATTTCTGGATTCAAATAAAAAAGCAAAGTTGATCTATCAACAAAGTGGCCGCGCCAAAAATGAAAAAACACGTATCTTAAATGATTTTTGGATAAAAAAGGTATTTTTTGGGACCTATCCAAATTTACCTGTGGTGACACAAAAATTTCGTATTCAAATTTTAAATGCCCAAAAAAGATTTATCAAAAAGCTGGCCTCGCCAAAGTGAAAAACACGGATCTGAAATGAAATTTGGAAATAAAAGGTAAATTTTTGGGACCTATCATTCACCTGTGGGACTCCAAAAAAGCTGTAACAAAATTTTTTAAATGCAAAAAAAGATCTATAAAAAAGCCCGGCCTGCGCCAAAGTGAAAAAAAAAGTTTTTTGAAAAGTAAATTTGGGTAAAAAAAGGATTTTTGGCACCCATCAATTCACCTGTGGGGACTTTCAAATTTCTGTATTTAAATTTAAAAGCAAAGTAGATCTATCAAAAAAAGCTGGCCTGCGCCAAAGTAAAAAACCCGTTTTCGAAATTTATTTTGGGAAAAAACCCAAAGGGATTTTGGCACCTTTCAATTCCCTTGGTGACTACAAAATTGCTGCCCTTCACTTTAAGTGCAAGGTTTCCCCAATGGGGCAAATTTTTAGGCGCCAAAGTCAAAAAAAAAACGAAACGGTTTAAATTTTTTCGGATAATAAAAGGTATTTTTTGGAACCCTTACAAAAATTTTCCCCGGGGGAAAATACACCCAAATTCGGGGTTTAAAAAAAAACTGCAAGGTGGCTCTATCAACAAAAAACTGGGCTGGGGAAAACTGCAAAAAAAAACGTATCTGAAAAGAAACGGAAAATAAAAGGGATTTTTGGCACCTACAATTTTACCCGGGGACTACAAAATTGCTGCATTTACATTTTTAAATGCAAAGGGGCCTCAAAGAACAAAGCTGTATGCGCCAAAGTAAAAAAACACTTTTCTAAATGTATTGGGTAAAAAAAGGTATTTTTGGCACCTATCAATTCACCTGTGTGTACCAAAATTGCGGGATTCAAATTTAACTGCAAAGTAGATCAAACAACAAAGTGGCCCGCGCCAAAATGAAAAAACACTATCTGAATTTTTTTTTTTATTCGGAAAAAACCCAAGGGATTTTTGGCACCTTTCAATTTACCTGTGGTGCCAAATTGCTGCATTCCATTTTTGTGCAAGGTGCCCAAAGAAAAAAAGTTGTAGTGCCCAAAGTCAAAAAACAGTATCGTAATGTTTTCGGATAAAAAAAGGTTTTTTTTTGGGACCTATCAAAATTCCCCGTGGTAACTACACAATTGCTGGTTTTTAAAAATTTTAAATGCAAGGGGGGCCCCTATCAACAAAATTTTGGACTGGGCAAAAGTGCAAAAAAACACGAACTGAAAAAGTATTCGGTTTAAAAAAAGGTATTTTTGGCACCCTTTAATTCCCTTGGGGAAATACAAAAAAAGGCCCGCTTCAAAATTTAAGGGAAAATGTTGTTTTAACAAAGCGGGGCCCGCGCCAAAGTGAAAAAACCCCGTGCAAGTTTCCCTTTTTAATGGGGAACAAATTTTTGACTTTTTTTGGCAAAGGTGGGCAAAAAACCACTTTTTTTTTTTTTTAGGGGGAATTTAATTTTTTTTTTTTTTTGATTTTTTTTTTTTTTTTTTTTTTTTTTAATTTTCAAGGGGGGTTTTTTTTTTTTTTAATTTTTTTTTGGAATTATTTTTTTTGTGGCTTTTTTTTTTTTTAAAAAAATTTAAAAAAAAAAAAAAATTTTTGCAAAAAAAAATTCCTTTTTTTTTTTAAATTTTAAATTTTTTTTTTTTTTTTTTTTTTTTTTTTTAAAAAAAAAAAAAAAAAACAAAAAAAAAAAAAAAAAAAAAAAAAAAAAAAAAAAG
The DNA here is from genome assembly GCA_025379985.1 of Phyllomedusa bahiana. Lineage (NCBI taxonomy): Eukaryota > Metazoa > Chordata > Amphibia > Anura > Hylidae > Phyllomedusa > Phyllomedusa bahiana. The sequence goes on along the minus strand of JAODAL010020142.1, from coordinate 11,333 downwards.
GAATAAAAAAAAAAAAAAAAGGAAAAAAAAATTTTTTAAAGAAAAAAAAAAAAAAAAAAATTGGGAAAAAGGGAAAATTGAAAAATGAACACCCATCTGAATTGTATTTCGATAATTTTTTAAAGGGGTTTTGCACCTAACAAAAAGACCGCAGTTTCTAGAAAAGATGTGTAACCTTAAATAAGTTCAGGGCCCAAAAATCCAGGAAATATTTAAAAAGAAAAATGGTTTAATAAAAACTATTGCAGTGCAATGTCACACAAATTTGGGGAAATTTATCCATTTTTCTTTATTTGAGCGGGCTGTGTTCGCAAACGCGCCCCCCCCCCGCCCCTACCCCAGGACTTTACAGCGGATTTTTTTCCCTTTTAAAAAATCCCCCTAACTACATAAAAACTTTTCCCGTCCCCTAATCTAAATAAGTTGTAAGGTCACAGCTAAAAGAAAAGTTTCTCTGTGAAGAAAAAAGATTAATTTCCTGAGCTGTTTGGACAAAAAGGGAAGTGCACGTCCTTTTCTCTGAGACGCTGAGGACACTGAGGGGGAACAGGGAAGGGGGTTTTTTATGTTTAAAAAGAGGTCATGTAAATTTTTCCCCCAATTCGCAACCATTCACATCCTAGTCTTTCGTTGACAAATATCTCACCCTGCTCTATTCCCGTTTAAGAGATTTTGCTGGGCCCCCAAAATGACAGGGAAACGCCGAAAAGGGGGCGATCTTAATAATATGCAAAAGATTTTAAAACCCAAATTATCGCATGATCTAAAAAAATTTGATCAACATAAAAACTGGGGCCCATTTCAAAATTTGTCGATAAAAATCGCTCAACACTACTCAGGGACCCCTGTTCCTAAAACCCCCCCCCCAGTTTGAAAACCCAAACAAAAAAACCAGCAAAAAAGGCCCAAAAAGTGGAAAGGGCAAAGCTGTGCCCACAGATCGCTTAGAAACCGGGGTCCCCGCAAATTTTCCATCAGGAGCAAGATAACTCCTTTCCCGCACTTTTAAACCCCCTTTGCTCGATCAAAAAGCAATTTGCGGGGGCTGAGGAAAATTTGACTTTGGGGGGAAACCCCCACCAAAGGGGGCCCAATGAATTGAGGGGGTTTCCAATTCTTGTCATTTGGGAATTTGGGGTCAGACCCAAAGACCTTTCCCGATTGCGTGAGGAAATCCCCGTTGATCCACCCCGAGGCGGAAACCTGACGAAGAATTAAAAAGTTGGTAAATACACGCAGCATAAATCCTGATATAGTTCCAAGGGGGAAAATGAAAAAAAAAAAAATAAATAAAAAGAAAAAATGTAAAAAAAAAAGTATATAATACATTTTTCAAAAACAAACAAAAAAAAAATTTCTTTACTGTATTTTAATGGGATTGTATTTTGTAAATGTTTTTATTGCACACCCCCCATTTAACCATTACAAACCCAAAATACCCCAAAAAAAATTTTACTTTTTTTCTACAAAAAAATTTGGGAAGGGCCTTGGAAATTTTGGGATTTTCATATGAACAATTGGGAGGAAAAAAAAAATGGGTTTAAAACCCCATTATTCCTTTTTAAACCCAAGCCTTAACCCTTTTTGCCCATAGCAGCGGAAAAGATTTTCCCCCATGAAAGATTTGGGAAAATTTGGGTAATAGTTTTCAGCTATTTTGCAAAATCTTTTTGGGTTTTTAAGCTCACAAACACCAAGCAAATTTCGTAGCAAGGGTTGGAAAAAATTTTTTTGTCTGGCAGGTTTTTTTAACCCAGTATCCCACAGGGGAAATACCCCTTTTCAGCACTGAAATTTAAAACATTTACAAAATAAAAGCAAAAATTTTCCAACAAAAAACAGTTCTTTGTATAAGAGTTGAAATTTTTTTTTGACTTAAAAAACTTACTGTTTGGGCTCACAAAAAATTTTATACAAAAGCAAGGGTCGTTTATGGGGGGTGCAGTTCCACCCTAATTGGCAAACTTCTTCATATTGATCTGGGAAGAATTTCTTGTCTTGGCCCCAGACTACCTTATGGCCTTAATATTAGGCAGGGTGTGTGTTACCAATATCATAATTAATATTATATTTGTAAGGACTATTAGATATGTAGTAGTTTTTGCAATGTATATGTCCAAAATTATTGTTTCTATTGATTTTTATTATACACGCCCCTTGCTAAATCACTGGGCCCATTGAATCAGGTGGCATGCCATTACGAGTCAATTCCATGCTACAGTTAAAGGCGAAATGTATCAGCAGGGATTTACACGTTCCTCTGCCACTGTGATTATTTTTCTTCTAATGTGAATAATGTTTTAAATATTTTAATGGAAATAAAGCATAAAGATTTCTTTTAACTGATACGGTTGGTTGGAGTGGAAGCTGGTTCCTTTTCTTTTATCCTGCCACTGATCATAATGTTATAGCATATGTCAAATGTCATAACATTAACAATTAGGAATATCACAACAAACTACAAAGATTTTACATAGGAGTAATAATGCTTAACAACATCAGAAGAGATCTTAAAAAATGAATATAAAACATGCATAATAACTATTTAACATTAAGATACAAGTTAACAAGGATAAATAATTCTAAAGAAATTTTTACTGTCTATTTCAATAGCCATTAAAATACATGTAGCTGAAAAAGCTTTCTAAACACATTTTTTATTCATTTGCCTAGTAAGAAATACTGTCAGTATTAAAATGCTTCCTATATAAAGTCTACTTTTGACTAGTGTTTAACTCTTCACAGTTCAAAAAAAAATGTTAATTTACTTTGCAGATATGTTGCATCGATTATATTTTGAAGGGTTTTTTGTTTTGTTTTTTAACTCTAGCAGTTGTATATGATACATAAATAAAAATGTTTCTCTTTATTTTTAAAGCCATTGTCTTCCTGTCAGCCAGTGTTGAAAAAGATTAAGGAAAAGGGGAGGAAAGAAAGGGAAGGGAAAACAAGTGGAGAGTCGTCTCGCTGTATAGTATGCTCATCTTATCAAGTAAAGCAAATGGTAGTTTTTATGTCAGTTCCAATAACCTTTTGATTTTGCACAATTAGAGGCATAAGGCTCAATATACTCTAAAGGATAATGCTATGAGAAATGAATATTTTTGTTAAAACCAATGTTCCTCACAAACAATTTTTTCTAGAATTTTTTGCAATTTTGATTTTCATTTCTCCAGTCTTAAGCAATTAAAAATTACATATAAGGTATTGTTATTCTTTAGCTGTGTAGGAGAACTTGTGCTTGGCAAGGCAAACTAATCTCATTTCAGCTGCTACTTATCTCTATAAAGTCTCATTAAAAATAGCAACCAATGACATAATGATTGCACAATTGTTCTCCACACAGGGTTAGATAAGATTATACTAGACCATGAGTAGCACATGAAAGGAAAATACTTCATGAGAACTCTTGAGTGTACTTGTGCTCTCCCAACATCACAACATCAAAGGATACCTATTTCCGATTATTCATTATATTTTAAAAAATCCATAAAACACGGCAAGCACAACTCACTGGCAATGTATTTCATGTCAATATGATGCTTCATGAGGTTCAATGTACATTCTATGGATTGTTAGTCACTTAAATAGCAAAAGAATCAGCATAGACAATGTAAAAGGTCATAATTTAGAGTGGAGGAGAGACATTGGGTTCATTCACAGCTGCATTCCTATGTTGCATCATATTATATGAATAGTACTAATAAATAAATATATGTATAAATGGATAATTAAATGTTTGATACATAAATAAAAAACTAGCAATGCAATCTATGAATAAATACAAACAAAAACGTAGTCTGAAGCATAGTTGCCCACATTCCCAGGTCATCTAGGAGACTCCAGGAAAAAGATAAATCCTCCTTTGCTCCTAGGAGAGTTAACAAGCATCCCAGGTAGAGTTTGTTTGGTGTGGTCTCAGAAGCTGTACCTGCACCATCCACATCAGGAGTTGAATGTAATGTACAGCCAGTCTCTCACTGCAGCATCTGGGACAGAGCTTGTCCAGATTCTGGACATTTAATCCACTATGCTGTAGTCAGTAGCAGTCGCAAAATCTAGGTGTTTAACAGAAGGAAGGGGCTCCCTCGGTTTAACACAATTGTGGGGTGCTGACAGTCTCTCGGTCTGCCACGTATCAAGAGTCAATGCCAGAGACAAGCATAATACATAGTAATACAGTGATGTATTGTTATGTACTTTTAAAGTGTAGTACCCTTAGTGGGACAAAAAAAAAGGAAAAACAAAAAACGTAAAAATTCAAACATGGAAAATAAAATAAACAAAATGTGTTTTCTCTGCTAAAATGGTTACTTAAATTACACATATTTGGTTTCACCATGTTTGTAATAATCCAATATATACAATTTGTTATGGGTGTCCCTGCGACCCCACGTGTCGGGTCGCAGATGTGCCCGCAGCTCTGACATCCACTTATCTCGCCACGCTCCTGTTCTCGTCCCGGTGCGCGCTCCTGCTGCCGGCTGGGTGCACGCGCGCGCGGTACGACTGGCAAATTTAAAGGGACAGCGCGCCGGTGATTGGTCTCAACAGGCGCTGACCCTATTTAAGCACTGCCTCTTCCCTAGCACCTTGCTGAATCGATCGTGTCTTGTGCCTTGAGAGGAAGCGTTCCTAAATATCTTGTTTGTCTACTGTGTACCGTACCTTCTGCCTCCGTCCCTTGACCACGAACCATTGCCGTCTGTCCTGACCTCCTGCCTGTCCCTGACTACGAACCATTGCTGCCTGTCCTGACCTTCTGCCTGTCACCGACTACGAGCCTGTACCGTGCAACACCTCGGCTGCCACCACAAGCAAGTCACGTTAGGGGTAGCGACCTGGTTGTTATACGCCGCAGCAAGTCCATCCCGCTTTGCGGTGGGCTCTGGTGAAAACTGGACCTACTTAGATTCCACTCCCTGGCGTGGCTTACACCATCGCTTGTGGTGGTCCAGAGGATCTACTTCCACTGACTGTTACAGTTAGATTCGGCCATGGATCCCACCAAGGTGTGCCTCTACCAAGCGTCTCTGACATCACCACCATCATGGCCCAGCAATTGAAGCAGGTCGCGCAGCAAGCGCAGCAGCTTAACCAGCTGTCTACTATGATGCAGTAGCTCCTTGCCACTCAGCAGCAGCAGTCGGCTGCGGTGGCTCCTCCCATGGCAACCATTTCAGGTTGTCCATGCCGTCGAAGTTTGATGGGGACCCAAAGGCCTGCAGTGGCTTCATCACCCAGTGCTCCCTCCACGTGGAACTTATGGCTGGTCAGTTTCCGTCTGAAAGGTCCAAGGTGGCCTTCGTGGTCAGTCTCTTCTCCAGAAAAGCCCTGGCCCGGGCGACTCCACTCTGGGACAGAGGCGATCCGGTCACAGCTGATCTGGCGACATTCCTGCAGGAGTTCCGCAGTGTCTTCGAAGAGCCTGCCTGTGCTTAGTCTGCCGAGACCGCCTTACTGAACCTGCAGCAAGGGAACTCCTCCGTAGGTGACTACTCCGTGCAATTCCGCACACTAGCTTCAGAGTTGGCTTGGGCCTCTCCAGCCAGATTAAGGATGCCCTCTCCACCCGGGGCCCTCCGTCTTCATTAAGCGAGCCCATCCATCTGGCGACCGGATTGACATCCGTCTCTCGGAGAGGCGGGAGGAGCTCCGTCAAGAGCGTGCATCAGTCCAAACACATCGTCTACCCCGTCTTGCTCCGGTGTTTTTTCGGCCTCCACTGCCTCCTTCGCAGCCTGCCATGGAGGAGGACATGCAAGTGGACAGAGCCCACCTGACTCCGCAAGAACTTACGCGACAACGTGAGGAGAACTTGTTCCTCTACTATGGCATCCCTGAACATTTCTGCAGGGGTTGTCCGTGCCTTCCGCAACGTCCGGGAAACATACACACCTAGGCATCGTGGGAGAGGCATCCCTAGGTGTGAGCAATCCCTCTCCACGGCTCATGCTCCCAGCCCCGGGGTCACACCCCCAATTTCCCGGGGTTTTTTTTGTTCCAAGTGGCTCCTTCTTGGATTGGACCTCCCGGGGAAAATTTTATGGATGCTGCTTTGGTGACCAAGTATCGTCTTCGGTGGCCCATTTTAGACCAACCCTTGGTCATCTCTCCGTCAGTGGTGGCAAATTGAGTGACTCCAACCTTTTCCCGGGACCAAACCGGTGGCCCTTCAGGATGAGTTTTAAAAACCGGGGAGAAATCGCTTTCTTCGTGCAACCCCGTTTTTCCCTCGGTTTTTTCTCCTGGGGTTTCCCTTTTGGCTGCGCGTAAACCCCCCCTAGGGCTGATTTTAAAGGATGGGGGGGGAAGTTTTGGGGGTTGGGGGGTCGAACTGCCAGTCTCACTGCCTATCAAAACCTCCCCCGGGTGGCCCCCCAAAGTCCTCCACAGTCATCTCTCAAGCCTTTAAACTGGCCTCCCCGCAAGTATCAAGATTTTCAGGATGTTTCTTGAGAAGCAAACAGATTTACTTTTTCCTAAACCCTTTCCCTTTCGATTGCCCCTATAAACCCACTGCCCGGGGCTAGTCCACGCCCGGGGGAGGGTCAAACCCCCTTCCGTCCCCGAACCCCAGGCATGTCGGTTTTACATTGAGGAAATTTTTTCAAAAAGGCTTTTATCCGCAAAATCTACATCCCGGGTTTGGGCCGGTTTTTTCTTTGTACAAAAAAAAGGGGGGTCCCGCGACCCCTTTCATCGAATACCGCGGGCCCAACAAGATCACCCTCAAAAACCCCTTTTACCTTAAAGGGTTATCACCCGAGCTCTTTGATAAACCCCTGGGGGGCTAAAGTTTTTACCAAGTTGAAAATTTTCGGGGGGGCCTTTTTAAACCTTTGGGGCCGGGAGGGGGAAGTGGAAGGGCGGCCTTCAAAACTCGGGATTGGGGCCAATTGAGTATCTTTTGAGCCCTTCGGCAAAGGGCAACGCTCCGGCAGTTTTTCCAGGAATTGTCAATTTACATTTTCCAAAAACCCCGTAGGGCTGCGTATTTTTCTAAACCGGATGACTTTTTAATTTTTTCACCCCGATTTTGGGGGTCCACCCTTTTCAGTGTGCCCCCTCCTTAACGAGAACCACCTCTATGCCTGGAAAAGTGCTTGTTCCACCAGACCGGGCCCCCCGTTCCTCAATAAATAATCCGGACAAGGGGGGCCCGCAGAGGGCCCCCCTAAACTCCCCGGGCCTTTCTACAGTGGGCCCCGACCCGTCGGCCCCGGGCCCTACAAAACCCCTTTTTGGGAAATTTCTACCAAACATTTTTTCCCGCTTTTTTAAAATTTTGGGGGGGGGGGGGGGGGGGGGGGGGGGGGGCCCCCATTTTTGGTTCTCACCAAGAAGCTTTCCCAAAACCCCAAAAATGTTGGCCCCCCGGCCGCCGGGAAAAGGCCTTTTTAAATTTAAGGAAACTTTCGCCAACCCCTCCTGGGGTTTTTCCCGGCCCAAAGCCGAAAAAACCTTCCCTTTTTTAAAAATCGACGCCTCCTCCGAAGGGGGTGGGGCTTCCCCACCCAAAAGGGGCCCCGGGCAAAACTCGGGCCTGGGGTTTCTTTTTCCCGGACAATTTCGCCTGCGGAGGGAACTTTTACCATCGGGGGGGTCGGAGCCTTTGGCCATTAAGCTTGCTCGGGAAAAAATGGCCCGCCTTTCCCGGAGGGGGGCTCGATTTCCCTGAATATTTTATGATCACAAAAAAACTCCCCCTTAAATCCCGACAGCGCAACAAACTAAACCACGCCCAAACGAGGTGGCTCCTGGGTTTTTTTCGCCGGGTTTAATTACATTAACCATTTCCGGGCCGGCGGAGAAAACGTCCCAAAGGCCCCATGCCCTCTCTCGTGGCCCCTAATTTTCCCGTGGAGAAGAAGAAGGTTTCCCCTTTTCCCGGGGACATCTTTTTTGCAGAACGTCTGGTATCCGCCGGGGTTCCCAAATTTAAACCTCCAAAGCGTAACCCCCGGGGGAAGATATTTTTATTTTTCCTGCTCTTCGGTTTTTTAGGGTTCCCGAAAAAGGGGGGCATTGCTCTCGCCAGAAAGGACCCCTGGGGGGTTTTTGGGGGTCTTTCTCCCCATTTCCCGGGTTTTAAAGGGGGGCCTGACCTTGCTAAAGATGTGAAAGAGTTCGTGGAAGCCTGTACCACCTGTGCCCGCAATAAGTCAACTCGACTCAGACCTGCGGAGTTTCTCCAGCCGCTGCTGGTACCTAGCAATCCCTGGGGCCACATTGCCATGGACTTCATTACCGATCTTCCTCCCTCTGACGGGAATACGGTTATCTGGGTGGTCACTGACCGTTTTTCCAAAATGGCACACTTCATTCCCCTGCCTGGTCTTCCCTCTGCTCCTCGACTCTCCAACCTCTTTTTTAAGCATATCTTCTGGCTGCATGGACTTCCCCAACATATTGTTTCGGATCAGGGAGTTCAATTCGTATCTAGATTTGGGCGAGGCCTCTGTTCGCTACTACAAGTAGAACTGGACTTCTCTTCCGCGTACCACCCGCAATCTAATGGACAGGTGGAGAGAGTGAACCAGGTGTTGGGTACCTATCTACGCCATTTCGTATCCACTAGACAAGATGATTGGTCCGGTCTATTGCCATGGGCGGAGTTTTTGATACAATTCTCTGGACTCTGATTCTGCTGGGGCATCCCCCTTCTTCATCGTCTTTGGTCGGCATCCCCGCCCACCCCTTCCGCTGCCCTCTGCCTCCTCCGATGTCCCTGAGGTGGATAACCTGGTCCGTGACCTATCTGCCATTTGGAAGGAGACGCGCCAATCTCTGCTCCAGGCCTCGGCCCGTATGAAGGTCTAAGCGGACAAGAAAAGAAGACCACCTCCTTCCTTTGTCATGGGGGATAAGGTATGGCTGTCTGCCAGGTATGTCTGTTTTAAAATTCCTAGCTACAAGCTGGGCCCCCGTTTTTTAGGTCCCTTTGAGGTCCTGAAGCGCATCAATCCAGTGGCCTACAACCTCCGGCTCCCTCCAACTATGCGCATCCCAAACTCCTTCCACGTCTCCCTGATGGAACCAGTACCCCCAATAAAAAAAAAAGGGTTCCCCTTCGTTTCTGGGGTTTCCTCCGTCCCCTTTAAGTTTGACTCCACCAAGGGTTTTTTTCCATAAAAAGGGGATTTTGGCCAAAAAGAGGGTTTAGGGGGGGGGGAAAAAAATTTTTTTTGGGTCCCGGGAAAAGGGGTTTGGGCCGGATGAAAGGGTTTGGGGGGACCCGGGAGGAAAAAAAAAACGGGATCGGGTTTCTGTTTTAAGTTTATGGGGCCCAAGAAAGGGGGGGAGGCCAAAAGGGTTTTAGGTACTGTTACGGGTGTCCGGGCACCCCCAAAGCCGGGCCCGCAGGCCCCCCCCCACCTTCGCACCGTCCCCAGTTGCGGCCGGGCTGAAAGCCCGGTATTTCGCCACGCTCCTTTTTCCAAAACCTGCCGGCACTCCGCCGCCGGACGGGTGTGCGCCGCCCCCAAAGGGCCTTTCCCGGTAAAAACCCGGGAAAATTTTAAAGGGGGACAGCGCCCCGGTTTGTTTTGGTCCCACCGGGGCGAAAAACTATTTAAGCCCTGCCTCTTCCTTAGCCCCTTTTGTTTAAATCTAAACCCCCCCCTTTGCCTTAAAAAGGAAAAGCGTTCCTGAGTACTTGTTTTTTTCAAACTGTGAAACCGTACCCTCTGCCCCGTCCCTTGACCAAAAAACCAAATTGCCCCCGCCCTGACCTCCTGCCTGCCCCCCGAGTATAAACCCAAATTGCCGCCTGCCTAAACCTTCTCCCTTTTCCCCCAACTACGACCCTGTTCACGATTTTTGTCCCGGGTGAAAACACCTCGGCTGCAACCGCAAAAAAGTCACTTTAAGTGGTAGCGACCTGGTAAAAAATCCGCCCCGCAAGTCCATCCCGTTTTTGGCGGCGGGTTTCTGGTGAAAACCGGCCCAAACCGCCCCCTTTCTTGGTTTTACCCCCAACGTTTGGGGTTGGTCCGAGGCCCATTTCCCGGGCCCGTTTACAAAAACCCTTATTTTTTAAAAATTTCAAAACAACAATCCCAAAATTGGGGGGTGAGCCAAACCCCTAACCGGTTTTCCCAACCAGACTTTAAACATGTTTTCATGAAGGGAAAATTGGCTTTTTTAAAAAAGGGGATTGTCATGTAATAAAAGGGTTTGTGGCTTATGCACACTTTTGGGGGATTCTGTGATATGTGCACCACAACTCTAAGTCTCCCTGAAGGCTACTTTTAAAAGTTGGCAAGTATTGTCTAAAGTCTTTTATAAGTATATGTTCAGGGTATGTTCAGATCATGATCAAGCCCTAAAAAATTTTTCCCTCTGTTTCCCTAATTCCCCAGCCCTTGAACCCAAAAATTTAAAGAAACTGGGGGGACTCCTTTTTTTTGTCGTTTTTGCTTTTTTAAAACCCCCTTTTGGGGGCACCCTTCGGGCAGTTGGGGGGATCATGCGGGCAGCATGGCCCCACATACCTGGGGACAACCTACCAGGCCCTTTTAGTGATTAACCCCCACCGGGGGTCTGGGTTTGAATTTAAGTGGTTACTTTTGGGGGGTTTATGTTGGGGTCAAATTTAATGTGACTAAAAACTGAGTACATTTTAACTTTAATGGACTGTATGGGAAAAAACCCAACCCAATTTTTAAACATAATCCTTCATATGAAAAATTTCCTAGCAGAGAGATGTATAGAAGTATTAAAGTTTATTTATTTTTTTCATTTCATGCAGGTCACATGATTTTAAAGTCTGCAGCTTGTAAATCCAGAACAATTTTTTTGGGGGTTTTTTTTAAATTTTAAATTTTCCCCAAGGGAATGATTTTTTCAAAGGGTTTTTTGTTTTTGTGAAAAAAAGCCCAAAAATTACAAAACAACATTTAAAAACCCCTTTTTATGCCTTCAGGGAAACCTGAAAATTCCCAAAAGGGTTTAGAAATACAAAACCCATAACTATTTGGGCCCAATACTTTATATTTTTTTCCCTTTTTGCAGAAATTAAAAAAAAGGGATTTAAAAACGATGTAAAAAAAACCCAAATTTTAGGTAGTAGCCGGTGCCCCAAAAAACATGATTAAAAATCAATTCATGAACCTCGTTTTGTAATACCCATTTTTTTATATGGAAAACCAGAGAATAAACCAGAAATTGAAACAGAAGGAAAATATTCCGGGGGGGTAGGATTTGTTATTGGGTGAAGTATAAAAAATTCTCCCCAGGGACATGAGGGGGAAAAAATTGTACATTTTTTAAAAATTTTTAAAGCCCTTTTTAACTATTTAAAATTTGGCATTTTATGCATTTAACCAGAT